>JAMKCH010018216.1:0-23045 GCA_023653785.1 Ophioderma brevispina
CCCAAGCTTGAGCCCACTCCGTTCGTAACATCACGTCGTCATGGGCCTAACACCGCGGAATCAGTATTGCCGACATCTGCGAAGCTATGTCGTGAAGGGCTCCCACAACGTTTTAGTCAGTGTACTACAGAAACGTAACAAACTCCCCAAGAGAAAGTTGCGAGGGCCTCTTGCAGAAACAACACTAATCTATCTACACTATAACATAAAGGTCGCCCATCCGTTGTCCGACTGTGACCCGCCCGGAGTATTTCGTTGGTCAGGTGAGCATCTATGTCCCCCGAATTTTATGTTAATGGTCCTTTAGGCCTTTAATTGTTCTTTAATGTTTAGTGTACGGTCTCCGCCTTTGTCTCACCTGTTTTACGCTCTGAGTTATATGCTCCACCTCCGCCT
Organism: Ophioderma brevispina; assembly: GCA_023653785.1. Taxonomy (NCBI): domain Eukaryota; kingdom Metazoa; phylum Echinodermata; class Ophiuroidea; order Amphilepidida; family Ophiodermatidae; genus Ophioderma; species Ophioderma brevispina. The sequence goes on from JAMKCH010018216.1 coordinate 397, forward strand.
GAGTGTGCTAGTCTGGTGCTGATTGAAATTATTCATTCAACAGGGGGTAATGCATATATTTCAGTCAACATTGGTGTAAAGGGAAATCAGTCTCAGTGTATGATTAGTTAAAACACATTAGTTTCATCATCATTTAACTGAGGCCTGATTTCCTTTCAATGTTGACTTCCCGCTCCAGCCCCGCCCCACAGCATGATTGAACGCGCGTCTGTGTGGCTTGAAGCCAAAACGGATTAAGCCAGCAATGGTCGACATGGTGTGACTGGGGTCACTTGTCGAGACCATTTTATCTTTTAGGGGTGCTAAAACAGGTATTTTGGGGCATTCCCCTTCTGAGAAGTGGAAGAATGCATAATTTCAGTCAACATTGGAAGGAATCAAGGCCTCAGTTCAACTGATTTATGACACTTATGTGGTTCTAACTAACAGTGGTCCGACTAGTCTCATCACGATTCCATATGTAAGCAGTTTTCGCGGGAAGCACATTTTAGTGGGTGTTTCAGTAGTAATATGGGGGGGGGTTGTTTCATTTGCCTTAATAGGTGCATTTCAAACTTTAATTGTGTGATTTTTGGTAGCAAAGATAAGAGATAAATTATACTTCTAGGTGCGAATCTCGCTTTGCCAAGGGTTCCTATTCGGTAACATTTGATGTTCTTTGGCGTATTTGTGCCGTTAAATGTATTTGATTATTGAACTATTTTTCTATTGAAACGAGAGCATCTAATAAGAACAATATATTAAGAATGAATCAGAATCTTAACTGGATCTGATAGGGACCAACTAATTTTGATTTGTTTTTCCAAACTCAGACTCGTTCGAAGAGTCTATGAATAATGCTATTGGGCAATGAGGCCATGAATGATATGGCGGCTGAGTCTGAGAAAAACTACAACCTACAAGGAGATCTTATAGTAGATGTCACATGTTGAGTATAGGCCCTACGTTGCCCTTGAATGCAGCATGGACTTTCACATTTTATGGATCATATCCAATAATCAGAATAGCTGTAGGTAACAATGCTGATCCCAGTTTGCCGTTAATCCCTGCAAACTAATCAGAGTTGACCTCATATAGAGTTGCAAACATTATGAAAATCTGATATGCATCTTTTGTTAGCCACAAAATTGGATTTTACCTTATTTTCTGTTTATGATTTTGGGATTGTAAGGACAGAGAAGGTGTGGTAGTAGATTACCATTCCCTTCAAGAAACCCAGACTGGAGAGGGAAGCTCAAATATAAACTCAAATAGGTCCAACGTTTACTATACAACTTGCTGCTGCTGCTGGTACTACTGCAAGCAAGCCTACCATAAGAATCAATTAATTACGGTATAATGTAGTCTGATTTGGGATAAAAATTTCGTGATCGGTTGAACTGAATAGAATAAATTAAACAGAATATTTGTTTTGTGGTTTGGGTTTAATTGTGTTCACCGTAACTCTAATGTGTCAATTTTTTCTTCTTAGGAACTGCAAAGTCAAGAAAGAAGAGTACAGGAATTAACGGCCTCCCTAGCGTATAGACAGAGAACGAGAACTCAATGTAATAGCACAGAAAATGCAAGGAAAAAGAAACCTACATGTGAGTTATAATAGACAAATTCTTGACAAGGTGTACAGGGTGTTTCAAAATTTTTTAGCTACTGGAGCATTGGACGTGTATGTGATAGTAAAATGGTTTCATTGAAAAGGTTTTGATAGATTAAGCAAAAAAGCGTTGCTAAATTTCACTCCGGTAATTTCATGAATTATGTGCAGTAATCAAGTTCAGGACTGGATTACTACTTTTACTTTTTATTCTTTTACTCAATAAAGGGTGTGCATCTGATATTGTAAACATGAAAGACATTTTAATTTTTATGCCTGTCTCATTTTGGGTAATAAAAGTAACTGAAACGGTGATTGTAACAAGCCCTCTGGGCTGCTCCCAGTAATTTATTTAGAACCCACATGAAAATGCTTATTTTCGCTGGTTACTACTAATAAGTTCCATATTAATAAAAAATATTAGAACTTCAGAAGCCATGTGCAGTTGCGTTCAACAGGTCACGCTCTTTAATGCAACTACAAACATATACCCGGGCCCGCAATATTTGGATTTCATATTGAAAAAAGTGCAAAAATATTGTGGCTGATCTTTGCAATGGTTTACTTTCTGAACCAACCATATGCCTGGTGATGTTCTTTGATGTCTAAGGATCATTTATATTGAAGGGTCACATGGTGAAATAAATGATAAATTGCATTTTCCATGCTGTAAGGTTTACATACTAATGGGGTTGGGTGGTAACATTTATCCGTCCACCTACAAGCTTGTTGAATCAAGATGGCTGTTGGCATTCTAGCCTTTATCTATCTTTGTGGATTGTACATGAGAATGACACTCTAGCAGAGATTACAATCCCAGCACTTGCAAACAGCATCTAGTAGGTAAATAATCAATTTCAGTTCATTTCACAAATCCAATTTTAACTCACTTTATGTAATTGTCTTGCATTTTTTACAGGACAAAGGCAAGAAGGTCTTAGTAAAAGGAGAAACCAAGGAATCTGCAGCAGTATACAAATGGCAGCCAGCAAGAAAACGGTGACGACACTGGAGAATGCTCCACCAGTTTGGGCATTGAGAACATTATTTTAAAATAATATGGAAAATGGGAACTTTTTGTTGGCCCGACATGTGTGTTAAACATCTGAAATAGGAAGAGATATGTATTGTGCATACTCCAGGGACATGATTTTCAATGGGAAAAGAATTATGACACTTGGTTGCTATTGCAACAAGTCTAGGCTTTATAATGCTAAAAATGCTTTTCAAAAGGAAAGAACCTTGCACTCTGTGGATGAGAAAAATTATGTTTCCCGTGGGAGTAAAGCGGCTCTATCGATCGGCGCATTGCTACTGATCATGATGTTTTCCGTCCGGAGAATGAAGAATGAAACTCTCATGAATCTTGAGTAAGCTTCCAATACCAGTCCTGATGAACTTATTTCGCGGGTGGGGGGGGGGGGGGGGGGGGGTAAAAAGATTAGGCTTTATTTTGTTTTGAATACCTCTCACTGGTGATTCCATTAGGTTTGCACCTCCAAATGTTTGGAAGGGTCATTTTTAGGTCATCTGATGCAATCGGGAAAACCTTGTGTCAGCATGATTGGTGTGTGTGTGTTAATCAAACATTTTGTATACACTATACTGGGACACTATACACCTTTTGGTTGACACTTTTTCAACTTAATGTAGCTTTTAGTGCAGTGATGCATCAAGTCTATTCTTGGTATGTTTATACATTAAGACAATGTGTCTTTTTTGGGTAACAGGTGCGGTAAGGTCATTCAGGGGTCACTTAGGGTCATTATATTGCTTTAGTACACTCCTTTTGGTTGATACTTTTTCTTCTGTAGCTTTTTAGTGCCGATGATGGATCAAGCTCATACTCGGTATGCTTATACATTGAGACAAGGGGTCTTATGTGGGAAAATGGATGAGGTCAAAGGTCAATCAGCAGTCACTTAGTCATTATGTTGCTCTACATTTTTCTTTGACCACATAATAGGACAACCTATTTGGGACCGCTGTCCCTATTTTTTATGCATCATTTCTAGTTGATTGTTGGCCAGGCTGCATGTAATCTTCAATGCCCTGGTGAATCTCTGAACTTTTGGCATGAGAGTGGTAAATAAAAGGTTTGTCAAAAACTGATGTAATTGTACAAGGTTATTATTTTTATGTACTAGACTTAATGATTCCCCAGAATGCACCTAAATATCCCTTGATAACATCAAACTAACTTAAGTATGCATGCGTATCAATGGGTCAACTGCTGAATTGTGAACTGAAGGTGAACATGTGCTGAAATTACATGGCTACATGGTGTTTGTTAACTTTCATATGAAATAATGATACAGAAATATATTAGAATATCAATGTGGAACAAAAAAATCATACGAGGCTCCATGCATGTCGAAATGGAGGCAAATGGTGGATTTTCTTTATCCTAACATTGTCGGTATGCCTGATGAATTATCGGCATTGGAATTTGGAGGACTTGTGTTGGGTGGCTGTCATATGCCATATTTTACAATGCCTTTTTGGGGAGAACTATTACACAACAGCCTCTTCATGGGAGTACCTGTGAAGTATTCCTTTAGTAGCCAGCAGTACCTTCTACAAGGGGCACCACATCCCCGGCCACATAAGTGGGTAAGGGGGTACCAAGTCACAAGGATTCACACGCAGTACTTTAACCACTAGTCACCCATGTGGGATGACCTGCTGGGGGTATCCCATTGTAATGAGCTTGAGTATTTTAGTAATCTTAGCCATTAGCAAAGGAATAGACAAGATGTGATGAAGATGGCATTGTTGATGTGGCCTCGTTGTTTGTCATTGGAGAGGTCATTAATATAAAGCATGGGCCCTCCCTCTCATCAATATACATTAACTTCGTAGGACATGTGTGAGACGTAAGTCTCAAGAACTAGTACAATAGGCAAGGCCGTATGTTTGAGATGAAATGAAAATATCACAATTAGTACAGAAGGGTGATGATATCCTCTATTTCTCTTTGTGGCATTTGCCTTGAGTTTTCCAACTCCTTACGAGTGTTTTGCTCTGCTACTTGATGTTTACATTCAAGATGTTCAACAGTTGAGATTGAATGACTATAGCAAATTCCTACTGAGCGTTTTGCTCGAGACCCCTTTTTTGGGGCCTCAAGCTGTTAAACAAGTTCAGAGTTAGATGGTAGCAGATTCCTACCGAGCGTTTGCTCTAGCACCTTTTTTGGCATTTGTTTCAAGTTCAACAACCCCAAATTGACTGCAGATAATAGCAAAATTCCACTCTCATCCGTATAGTGCTAACTTCAAGAATGAAGGCTCAAGAGCACTGGTGAGTGGGTCTGTGTGCTGCAGTCTAGATCGCTGTATGGCCCTCTTAAATGAGTCTACTGAGGGACTCTGAACAGGACAGAATGAGGAAGGATTATTCCAATCACGCACAGTGCAGGGAAAAATAAGACATCCCGTGGTGTCTTTAGAAGAATGTCGGAATGTGGAATGCATAGAATCTCTCATCGTCGGGTTGGTTGTGAAGATTACTTGGATATGAGGTAGTTTGAAGAAGTTAATGGCGACTGATGTTTATAGATTTTTGTAAAACATTAGCAAGTCTTGCAGTATACGCCTCTTCAGCCAAGGTGTTCACTCAAGCTCACTGTAGCATAGCAGCGACGCTGACGGCGCGTGTTAGCGATGGAAGGGCGAACCTTGCTGCACGACGTTGTACCATTTCAACTTTTCTGATCTGGGTGATAGTGTACGGATCCCAGACGGTGCTTTACTGTACTCCAAGATTGGCTTCACAAGAGATTTGTAAGCCGTTTGTTGTTTGAATTGGGTGTCTCTGATGTTGCTGTACGACACAGAAAATTTAGGGTGTTGGTTTGCCTTTAAAGTAACTTGATCATTGCTGTTCCAGCAAAAAAAAAAATCATGATATGGTTAACCCCAGGTATTTGGTGTGTTGAACATGTTTAAGCTGCTGGCCATGAAGGGTGTAATTGAACAGCAAGGGATTTCTTTTACGAGTAATGCTAATGATCTCACAATTAGGATGAAATTACATCATTCCACTTATGTTCCCATGTTAGGGTGTCGAGATCTGTTGGAGTAACTACGCAATGCCGAGTCGGACATCCTCACTTGCTCTTGATGTCAGATACATTCATGGTTATCGTCAGGCAAATAAACAAGGGGAATTTCAGGTTTTGGGCGATGTCATACGTAAAAAAGAAAAACAAACACGGACCAAGGACTGACCCTTGCGGCACTCCTGAAATAAGGGCACAGCTGAAGAAAAACCACTCAAGCACTTACCGATTGAGTACGGGTGTTGAGGAAGCTCTTAATCCAAGAGCTGGGTTTCTCCGCCTATGCCGTACCATCTCAATTTCTTAATCAGTCTGCTATGTCCCAAAACCTTGTCGAAGCCTTCGAAAAAGACAAGTACGCACACGTCGGATTGAAGACATGCTGCCTGGTTGTTAGCAATATATTGGATAAATTCGAGCAGTGAGTATCGCAGGACCTCTTGTCACGGGAAGGCCATTTGTTTAAAGCATTAAAAGATATTATGATGAGTTACAACGGACATAATACTACAGCAGATGATATGCTCCATGGATTTTAGAGGCAATGAAGGTTAGGCTAATAGGTCGATAATTAGCCGGGTCGTACTTCTGACCTTTCTTAAGATGGGGTAACGTTTGCATGCCTCCAATCCTTTGGCACAACACCTTCAGCCAGAGATTTTTGACGTCATTGCCAGTGCGGTCTGCAATAACATCAGCAAGTTCTTTTAACACCTTGGGCTTATGTTGTCAGGGCCAGCAGATTTCATGGATTAAGATTTTTTAACAAACTCAAGACGCCAGGAACTGTGATGTTGAGGCCGCATATTGGGCTTGGTTACGTGGAGGTGGAGTCTCTTTGAAATCTGTCTCTTGTGTAAAAAACAGACTGAAATTGGTTGGTTCAGGCTTCTGCTTTAAATTGCATCAGAATATTAGCTTTGCCATTAACCTTGAGGGGATGCGACCCCTGCGAAGTCAGATTCTGGTGTTGCACAACTGTCCAAAAAATGATCATACCACTGTAGGGGTTTTGATCAGAGTCCTGTGGGTAATAACACGTGGCGATATGGTTCCAATAGGCTCTACGCAAGTCTTTTTGGACTCTTTTTAAGATGGTGGAAGCGGCTTTCATCACGAAGTCTTACAATTTCGTACGGCTTAAAGGCTTTGTTTCGTCTACTCGAGCGTTTGCTCTAGCCACTTTTGGTATTTGCCTTCAAGCATCCCTAATTCTAACAAGACCTTTCTATAGTAATTCATTGCTGAGTGTTAATAGCCCAATTTGGTGTTTGCCTTCAAGATTGTTCAATAAATCAGATGATATCATAACTGAGTGTTGCTCTAGCCGTAGCTCCTTTGACGTTTGCCTTAAAGTTTTGCATTAATATCCAACCAAACCAAATGACTTAATAGCAATAATGGGAAATTCCTTAAACCGGTTTCCATTATGCAAAGTTCAAAAGGGAATTAACGAAAAACGGCCACCCCAGCTAGAATAAAACAACAATAAAACACAAAATACTGAAATATGAGACAGGTGGGAGGGCGGGGTTTTCGGCACGCAAACGAACCCGACCGACTCGTGAAAAACCAAGAGACTGAATGAAAGAAAGGAAACAAGCCTGTTGCAGATGGCACTGGGCAAGACCGCGAAAATGAATAGCCCGCATCACGTTGGCTTGGAAAAGTGAATGCCAATCTTTCGATTAAAAACTGTTATGTATTTGACGTTGGCTATGCCTAGCAAAAACATTTTAAACTGCATTTACGTATTGTCCTAAATAAACGCCCCGGGGGCCGGTGTTTGTTTTTTTCAAAATGGGAGCGTTTATTAAGTCAAAATGGAAAGTCAAAAATCTTGCAAAAATCACCTTTACACAGTTTGGCGATCCTCTCTTTGTGTATCTACGTGTGCCGTCCTCTCTGTGTATATTAAATGTGCCAGTTACATTATGATGGATAGAAGCATGATGACAACAGCCGATTAGTGATACAATATTAAATTAATGTGATTAGGTAAGCTTAAATCATTTCCTTGAATTGTTTATCCAAACACGTCATAGGGGGCAGTTTATTAGGGAACAACACGAGTTATTTAACATCTCTTGGTCAACCCGTTCATAAATTTTTACAAAAAAAAATATATTTGGGGTTTTGTTGTGCAGAACTCAAATATAAATGCTACTAAAATTTGAAAATGGTCAGGAAAGGAATATAAAAAAACAATGGAATGTTTAGTGCCCCTCTATGGGCCAAAGTGTGCCTACTAGGCAGCCGGTTGGGGAGTACCTGTGAAATAGCTGCAGAGAAACGTCACTAATGGTGGGCTTACAGGGTACCTGTTAGTAACCTTAAAAAGGAAACTGTAGAGTAACACTATAGACTGTTATGATAAGAAACCTAGTGTTATGCACCCAGTGATGGTACATTGCAAGTACTTAGTTAAAGTTACTCCAATAATACATCAAAGGGTACCCGTGGAGTAGAGCTAAGATTACACATGGAGTATGCCTATTGCTCGGGGTACGCCGTAAGTAGCTGTCTGGGTAAGTTGATTCTGTACGTTGGCTTAGCTGCATAAAAATAAAGGCCTTCCTACTTTCTATAGTAGTAGTCTATGGAGAGACCACAGTCCAATAATAATGAAATGGTAAGTTCACATTGTCATCCCTGCTGTTATTGTGTTATCAATTAAAATGAAACTTTCAATGATTGCATGAAAAAAAATATTTTAACCAACGATCACTTTATCATTGTGCTAGTATCAGAACCAACTGTAAACTTAAAATTTGCAACGGATAAACGTAGTTTATGTACAAATGGTTGATCTTTGTTTAACCATTAAGCATTGATACTATGGAGCCAAAAAAAACCCTTTGAATAGGACTGGTTTACAAAGAGTGCATAGTTGACATTATATAACCTTAAAATGGTTCTTAGTATTAAACTGTGTTACTGGAAACGCTTGTAAAAGCCAGATGATTGGCCGCTTTATACAAATAATGTGTTGTATTTCGGGACAACATGTGGCAGGTGTTGATGTTTTTTCCCGTTTTTACCAACGGCCGAAACCACAATTACCGCACATAGGTATATTAAGAACCGTACAACACAATTACATGTGCGCGGAGCCTTGTCCGTCGCATTAGAGGTCTTTTAAATTAAACAGCCGAACACTTTTACAATTCTTCTCCTTATTTCACATATATTACAGCCTGCAGTTTCTCTCACAACCAATATCTCGAATTCCTGACAAAGACTGCCTTTAATTCTGCCACTCAATATCCAGCTATTATATTACCAATCAGTGACTAGCTTTTTGCACTGACATGCATAACTACACCACATCACCTGTGCTGCATGTGCTCACCCTCCCCTATTAAAGGCCTCACACAGGAAGCATAGGTCAGTGCACAACAATGACTTGTCTAGAAACACCAATATGCCACACCCAAAAGCTATTAACTTCAATGCACTACCACCATATTTTTATGCACATTTAGACTATGCAACATGAAGTTATATTCAAAAAAGTACAACATTTATATTTAATTCACAAAGTTTTCAACAATATTTATCAGGCCAAGATATCTTTATTTTCCACATTATATACCCCTGACAACATGACCAGCGGGTTTCCCAACCTTTTTGTCCGGACCCCATTTCTTGACATTAGGCTGCAGCGAACCATTACTCAGAATAATATATTTCTCAAAAGGAAAATTGACCAGTCAAGACTGAATAGAAAGAAGGTGTTGTGTAGAGGTACGTCAGTGGCAAGCCAGGGAAAGGGTCTTGCAAAAAGATTGACTATATCTACCCCCCCGGAAGCTCTGAATCTACCGATGACATTTAAGCACTGGGCACTCCTTAAAAATCGGTTTTGTTAGCCATTCCTCAGAGCAATGGTGCCCTCATTCCTAAACAATGGCGCACGAATTGGCACCATTACATACACGTGTCATTTTTGGTCTTGACATCCTATTCACAATTAATAACTAATTTTTGCGAAGCGCGCGAAAATTTAATCAAATACAAATTCAATTGATTACTCAAACCCTTTAAAATCATTTTGGCTTCTTGACATGACTGATTTCATTATAGTCGAGTTAAATATTGGTTTTGAACGTCCTTGCAGTGATATTTATACAATTCATTGATTAATCAACACTGCAAAATCAGTTTGTTCTTGCTGGACATAGGTCAAATTATATATTTGCCAATTCCTCTTCCCTGCCTTTTGGACCAGGTCTTTTCTTGTCATTTAAATTACCGCGCGACCCCCTTCTTTGGTTAGTGTCACTAATACTTAGTTGTCCAAAAAATACCAGCACAGCAATCTTGCTCATCTCTATTGTATCCTGTATAATAAGAAAAGTTGTACCTTTTCAGTTTTGACCCAAATGGCACCAGGTCATTTGTAAAACATATTATAACTTATTTGCAGTCTATACACAACAGATTTATTTAAAATTCTTTGCTACATATCATCAGTAGAGTTCAACAAATGTTTTTGGGGCCATTCGTACCCTTACATTAATCCGTTGCAAAATTTAGAGTGTTAACTGTTGTGGCCTTTTATTAATTACCTTTACCTTATGGTCTCTGTAAGACTTCTGTCATGGCCTCCGCAGGAATTGGTTCATTGCAGCTGATTATCGTGAGATGATTTGCACTGTTCTCCATTACATTTAGAGACTTCGAACTGGCATTGGACTAAATGAAGGGTGTTACAACAATCATTCACCGTGTTGCTAGTCACTAGCAAGAGCGGTAGCTGCCAAGTATCCAATGTGAAGCACCCTATGTCCTGGGACAGATCCTGCTCCACCGCCTTAAATCTAGAAATGTTTCTTAATCAGGTCAGTCCAACCTCTTGAAACATTCTCTAAGGAGGTAAAGAGTCGCCTTGTGGAAAGAAAGACTTGCCATCAACCAAGTAACATCTCTCGGTATTGACTCCGGGAGCATCTCCCACCTGGAGTGCTGGCTCCTCATGGGCTGAATGGCGAGCCGTCAATGATTGAGAACCAGAACTGCCGATCTAAGGTTTTTCCTTTCAGAATGGGGCTATCGGAAGCAGATCGCATCACTACCTGTGGTTTGTGGAACAGCACCACAGACAATGTAACACCTCTTGGTCTGCCCACTGCTGTAGCAACAATGCACCAACAAGGACATTGCGGAATTCAGTGAAGCGCCAGACGTTGTACACGCCATCTCTGGCTGATCATATTTGAAACCACAGTGGTTTGGGACACGATAAGAAGAGAAGGTCACTGAATTGAACCCTCCCTAAATACTTCGTTCTGTTGCTGCCAGTTCGGGTGTCTCCAAGCAATAATGGCGAAAACCGTGCAAAGAGCGAATAATGAGCCCCAGACTGGTTTGATGCATTCTAAAATTTTTCACATCTCATTAACACCTCAAACACAGCCCCAAAGAACAATGAAAAGTTAAATATCGACGACAAGTTTCATTAACCACATTTAATTACTGTTTTGCTATTTTTTGTTTTCTGGTTTCTTGGGATGAAAGATTCATCTTTCTGTGTAATTTTCTCGTTTATTTTGAATATTATCACAAGGGTTGTCTGATCGCAATCCAAACGTGAAGCAACAACAGATAATGATAACCAAGTTGTAATTGGCACCCCATGTGCATACCGATTTGTTTTTTATCCAGAATCTATAACTGGCTTTATGATGGGACGAGTGGAAATCGTATTTTGGGACGATGTCATTATATGTCTTCCAACAATGCTCTGGTAGGTTTTCCAATACTTTATGCGAGAGAGAGAGAGTCAAAAACGAACAGAATACTGATTTGAGAAGAAAAAAAAATTGTAAATGTTAGCAAGTTTTATATTAAAAACGTTGATATTTCCAACGTGGCAGTTAAGAGGACCACCGAAGGTTGCACTTTAGACTTTTGTCTAGGGATTTGGATTTCCTTTAATCAAGAAACCTTAAATCATTTGTCTCTGGAAAATGTTTGTGTAAAACACTCATTGGGAAATCTTGCATTCAATTTCTAAAATAATACATCTTTCGAGTAATCAGTTAGTTTGAAGAATATCTTTGGAATGCAGATAGTAGTTTGTTAAATATGCATTGATCAGTACGCCCCACAGTATGTCTACCAACCGTGTTTGTTGCTTATACGTACTTCATTACAACCATTCAAAAAGTGGTCCCTTTAGGTGGCCACTTATAAATTTTCCCCTGTTTTTCATTCATCATCAATCGTCATTCGTTGGATTGGAAGAAGCACTTGCAGCATACTGAACCCACGATTTGTTGGATCTTTGGTGAACCAAAGCCAGATCACTCTTGATGTATCGGATATGGAAATAGGGGGTCCGTCTAACTCTATTTCCTTTCCCGCCATGGAGATAATTGGTTGGTAGTACGCATCCCCCTTTTAGTAAATTGATATGAATGATATTGTCGATATTGGCCACTAAAGGTACATTTTGTGACAGCTAGCACCGTAATTTGTGTTTGGGTTCATTCGATATTCTCGTGAAAATCTTTAATTTTAAAATTCCAGCTGATTCTGATGGTGTATTTTGATTATGGTGGATAAGGCTTGGATCACCTCCATGGAGTGGGGGGATGAAGATTACCTCAAATCAGAAAAATGAATTGTTCTGGACTAAAAGAAAATGGTTTGGAACCACTGTTTTTTTGTCTACCCTATTCCGAACCAAATGTGTGCAATTTTAAGATACTATAGTCCCCAGATCAAATTAGACCCAAAAAAGTAAAGAAAGAAACTAATTTAGGACAAATGAAAACTGTTTAATACTTTGTGGTCCTCTAATGAACCACTAAAAGTTATTTTTTTTAATCATGTTGGACTATATGAACCAGTCTTATACCCTTTTTAACCCTGTATGAAAGTTTAACCCATTTTTTACCAACCCCCTTATTTAACCCTTCTATATCTCACCCTCGAAAACGCACAATACAACATTGTGCAACTTTTATAAGTAGTTTCATTAGGTACGTCTCAGAAATGCATTCCAGCAGTTTTCATTTGTCCTAAAGTTGTTGTCCTACTCCCAGTCCTTTTTTCATTGGACTTCTCAATGATTTTAATGACGGCACTCCGGGCTTTTTTGAACTCCCCTATTAAAAGTGCATAATTATCCGAGAATGTGGTATACTTGCGTAGGGATCCCCATACACGGACTGCTCGTCTATCCCATAACATCAAGAGACTTGGTCGTTAGCTTGATTTGCAAACCACCTGCCTGGTTACTTTTATTGTGTCGTATATCCAGCACCATCATAGGATCTGAACACAGTAGCTATAACGTCGTCATTTTTGACAAGGGTCATGATGGGGTATCTTTGGGTGATAGTGAAGGAGAACCGTACGTCCCGGGTAATTGCACGTAAAGATGCTATCGAGATGTCCTGAAGTGTTGCCTTCGTTGGTGGTAATGCTATCAACAGTTAGGAGATCGCTCATGTTTCCGACTTGCTGGGTGGTTTTATACACCGTGAAGGCGGAATATTGCGCTTGACGTACAGCAGATTTTGGATGGGTTAATTTGCTGAAGGGAATGCGTTTGGAAGGAAGACCACCTGCATCAATTCGTTGGCCTCCTGGTCCTGGAATCTTAGACACAAATTGGGTACCAATACCAAAGGCGACATCATTTGGTCCGTAACGCCGGAGTGTTGACATAGCTTTGTTGGTAACTTCAGCTCTACTGGTGAAATGTTTCTCAAATGGCAGAGAAGCTACCCACGTCACTTGGACGGATATCAGCATTAAGCAAACTAGAAAGTTCTCTGTAATAATAGGAAATTAAAACCGCAAAAAAATTATAATCGCATAGATATAACATATATATTGTTCCATTTTACAAATTTAATATTCAAAAGCAGTGACATTAAAAGCGGGTTAAATTTTTTGATGCAAGAAACCTATGATGTTTGTGGACCTCCTCAGCTAATGGATAATCAACATGATCTGCAGCCTTCAAGTGCACGCGTGGTGTCCAACAAATTTGGGTGTCGAAAATAACTTTGATGGGTCATTTAGTGATGTTATCCCATGATGATATCCACTTTAAAAAGTGGATTAAGTCAATAATTTAAGAAGTTCGGCCGATAGAACGCATGAGGAGTTTTGCAAATAATAAATACTGAAAATACATTCAGATACTATGTTGGTATCTCAAATGTGGAACAATCCAAAAGATGAAGTTTGGTATAATTTTCAGTTTATAATGTGGCTTTACAACTTTAGGGGCAATGCGTTTGCCCATGGACCCCGAATTGATGTGGAATGCCTATGCTGAGAGAGCTCGAAATGTCTTTAGGTGACAGTTCAAAAATGAATTCCGAAAATTAATTAGGGTTGGAAAGGGGTTCGAGGAAAGCCATTTACATTAAAATGTAAGCCATCAGTCGGACGTGGCACACTATTAATAGGGCCGTATTCTCAAACGATGTTTAACGCTAATCACTGGTTAAATCGCAATTTAAACGCCCGCTTAAATAAACGAAATTCTCAAAGCACGGTTAACTTTAAACGCTGTTTAAATTTTAGCCGAACATCGTTAAACATGTCTAAAACGTTGTTAAACTTAGACTTGGTCCGGGGGTAGTTTAAGGCGTGTTTAACTTCACGCTTTAATGCATGATATTTTCAGCTATAGGCCTATGTGATACTCGTGGTTAGACCAGGAGGTTACACGAGTCACTCTCCTTTATTCTGTTATCTTTCTTTTCCGAGTCCTCAGTTGATTTCTTCTTGTCCATTTTTCCTTTTCTTCTATTTTTATGCTCGTGTGTATCTGATATAGCATTGAATTATAAGTGCAGCACAGCGACATACAACAGTTTTAAATAGGCCGGATGTTTTTCTCATGGCTGAACAAATTCTAAAGCTCCTTGCATAACGCAACATTCTTGAAATTTGCCCGTGGACTTCCTGCGTAGCATTTAAAACTACGGAAGGGATTACCTCACATAAATATTTTTCACGCGCACGTAATATTATAGGAAAGATAAGTCACAGTTTGGTGGATGATATTTACGGCGTTTAAATATCGTGGTTAGCTAAACGACTCGTTAAAATATTTAACCTGAGTTTTTTCAACTGTGTGTTTAGCTATAACCACAGTTTAGGTCTAACCACCGTCTATTTTAAACATCGTTTGAGAATACGGCCCTATATGCTTAATTCATGCTTGAGATAACTATTTCTTCGACCTTTTACCCTAAATTAATTTCCAAAGCTACGCAGTTTTGAAACGCTTGCCAGATAATTTGCATGAGATACCTCAAAGAAAAAGAAGGGGGGGGGAAAAAAAAAGAAAGAAAACAGAAACCTCGCATAAAGAATGTGTTTTTATATCGATGTTACTATAAAAAGAGACTGGTGAATTTATGTAAATAAGCCCCACAATCCCAGAATAATTGCAACAAAAGGTTTTCAAACAGACTTTGGTATTATTTGACATTTGGAATAACGTATTTAAAATCTAAGATAGTGGAATAGGGAAAAGGTTTACACAGGGGTCAATATATGCAAAATTGCAATGGGTCAGACTGTTAAAAGGTACACTAACATGTTCATCACGTTTCAACGATTAAAAAAGGATATTTTGCCTGATCTGCGGGTTGAAGTTCGATAGTTAAAGGCAAAATGCCTTCAAGGTAACAATGGGGTAAAATTTAAAATCCATTGTTTTAAAAATGGTGTCAAGTGGTTCGTGTAGTTGTACAATACACATTAGATACATTACTATGACATTTTTTATATAATTAAAATGCAAAATAAGGCCGGGCTGTATTAGGCCTATAATGGGAGGTTACAAGCTTAAGGTTGGAAAGTTACATTTTGAACTTTCAAACACAGATTAGGTATACATTTTCTTAATGATTGTGATTTATGATGCCCTGAACAATTTGTGACCACTTTTAAGAAAATCAGACGACTTTGTGTAAATTTTACCCCAGGACGACCTTGAACTATTTGCATCCCATTGTATCAAAACTTCATAGACGGGAAGATATAAGCTTTTATAAAGCTTAGAAATAGCGGAGTAAAATGGTATATACATGTATTTTAACACGATTTGAACACATCGGCCCGTATTCTCAAACGATGTTTAACGCTAATCACTGGTTAAATCGCAATTTAAACGCTCGCTAAAATAAACGAAATTCTCAAAGCATGGTTAACTTTAAACGTTGTTTAAATTTTAGGAGAACATCGTTAAACATTGTCTAAAACGTTGTTAAACTTAGACTTGGTCCGGAGGTAGTTTAAGACGTGTTTAACTTCACGTTTTTATCAAATGCCAGATATTTTCAGCTATGTGTGATCCCGGTGTGTGATACTCGTGGTTAGATCAGTTGTCTCCTTTATTTCTCTTATTTTTCTTTTCCAAGTCCTCATCAGTTGATTTCTTCTTGACCATTTTCCTTTACTTCTATTTTTATGCTTGTGTGTATCTGTTATAGTGTTGAATGATAGCAAGTGCAGTACAGCGACAAGCAGATGTTTTGAATGTGCCCGGTGTATTTTTCTCCATTGCTGAACAAATGCTAAAGTTCCTTGCGTAACGCGACATTCTTGAAATTTACCCGCAGACTTCCTGCGTTGCATCAACAAGTAGGGCCTACGGAAGGCATTGTCTGACAAAAATATTGTTCCTGCGCACAGTATATTATAGGCGAAGAAAAGTATACAGTTCGGTGGATGATATGTACGGCGTTTAAATATCGGGTTAGCTATTTAAACGACTTGTTTAAAAATTTAACTCGGTTTTTTAAACTGTGCGTTTAGCTTAACCACAGTTTTAAGCCAAACCCCCGTTTATTGTCACCCGCGCCGAACGAGTTCGGACGGGGACTATTAAATGAGCAGCGTCCGTCCGTCGTCCGTTCGTCCCGTCCGTGATAAAAAATGTTAACCCTGTTGTACACTGGAGTTCCATAAGGGCGACAATGATGCTACTTGATGTTAAGAAAGCGAGTTGATGAGTTCTTGACCCGATAAACTTTGGACGTAAACTATGCTAATTAGTATCTAATTTGCATAATTTATGAACGATTTCCTGCAGGCCTTTGTACAGTTTTCTGGGGTTCTGTAAGGCATACAATGATGTAACTTGGTGGAGGAAGCGGGCTGAAGAGTTCTCAACCTGATTAGATTTTGGGCGTATTTCCGGGTAAATTGATTTGCAAATGAGGCTAATTAATATGCAACACTCAAGCGTAATGCTAATTTTTTAAACGTTACATTGGATACTCAAAACTCCTGCGCTGCATGAAAAGAATATCATGGGCACATCTCTTTTGCAATTTGCCAGTATGTGAGATATGCGGCGTAGAGTTGGCAAATGAGCTAATTAAATATGCATAATTGCGCTGTATCTCTGAACGGTACGTTCGGATATGCAAAATTCCTTTGCTACATGAGCTTACTATGCCATAGGGGATTTGCAATATGAAAGTATGTAATATATGCGGCGTATTTATGCAAATGAGTCTAATTAAATATGCATAATTGCTGTATCTCAGAACGGTACTCGGTATATGCACAATTCCTTCGCTACATGAAGGACTACATGGCATGGGGAAGGGGGTGGGGCTTGCTGGGTGTGGGGAGGGGGTGGGGTGTTGAGGAGGGGGTGGGGTGTTTGCAGGGTGTTGGGAAGGGGGGTTGGGGTGTTGAGGATGTTTGGGGATGGGGTGGGTGTTGAGAATGCGGCTCGGGGCCAGGTAACCTCGTCGATCAAAGATTATGGTATGGTGTGGCGCTTCCCCTCCAACATCCGTGCTGGGGCCCATTGGGTTTTGTGTGGGTAAAGCTTGGCTATAGTGGGCATGGGTTTTTTATGTGGGCTATTCCTAATGGGGGCCCATGTGGGTTGTAAATGGGTAACCCATGATGGGTTTATGCTTCATGGGGCCCATGTGGGTTTTGTATGGGCATGGTGACATGGGTATCATGTGGGATATTCCTGATGGGCCCCATGTATGCAACCATTTGGGTGCTTATGGGCTTACTTGTGTTTGTCCCATGTGGGATTAATCTAGGCTACCCCATCATTGGTTTTACCCAAGTTAATGTTCAGTGGGGCCCACTTGGGTTTTTCACGTGGTTACATGGGCTTACGTACGTGGGCATGGGAATTACCTGGGCTTCTAAATGGGGCCCGTGTAGTTGTTCATGGGTAACTGATAGGCTTCTGTACTTGGGCTTTAAGTGGGGTGCCCAAATGGGGCCATTGTAGGTTTTCAATGAGTCAATGATGAGTTCTTTAATTTGGGCTTTAAGTGGGTTTCCTAAATGGGGCCAATGTAGGTTTTCAATTGGCCAGCTGAGTATATTTTACTGGCATATGCACGGATGGGCATTTTCAGGTCTATCTATTTTGAGCCCAGTTGTGGGTAAATGTTTTTATTTTCCAGTCTTTTGTATCAAATACTTATCTAACTTTATTTATAGGTCACTAAACTCATCTCTGCGATATGAAGGCATAGTACAAGTTTAAATCATTTTAACTTCAACTATCCTTTAAATAATCTAATTTGATGCCAATTTTTGTCAGTAAGTAAAGTGGTCGACTGGATAGCGCATTAGACTTAAGATCAAGAGGTCCCCGGTTCGAATCCTCAACCAAGGTAAGTAATCATATTTGTAACCATCTTGGTATGAGATGCAAGTGATGCTAATTAATAGTTGGAATTAAAACAATATCCTACTGTACTTGAACTCTTTTTTTCTTTAATTCAAGCAATATTAGGCCGTTAAGGGGGGGGGGGTATTGGTCTGAAGCAGTTAACTTCGAAATTATTTTTCTTATTTTCCTAAATAGGGGCATATAGGCCTCATGTTATATATCATTTGCTAGCCCGTGTCACAAAGTTTTACAATCCATGAAATTTGCTCTGGGTTGCCCTGTAACAGTACCTCTGATTTGCTAATTACTAGAACGAATGGACTAATAACAAACATGCTACTGGACGAAACTTGGGTGACAGATGCAGGAGGTAAATACGAAGTGAACCATGAAGCCGGTTTTTTGATACCGTTGCCATTGCAACCGGCAACCGACCAATCGCATAATTTCATGCGTAATTTGAATTTTGAACACAATTTGAATAATCGGGCTTCATGGGTTCCCTCGCCTGTTTGCGTAATATGTGTGCCAAATTTCTGTTCATAGCAATTAGCGTTCTCTAGTTACTTCGTTCTCGTTTGGATGTTTGCGTATTTTAACGAAACGAGTTATAGGCCTCTAAACATTTAGACAAATTGAGGCGCTTTTGATGTGAATATGGAATTATTGTGTTTAAAATTTCTTTTATACTGAATTATCATAATATTAATGCCAAGAATCATCGAAATAGTTGCATCCATTGTCCTGTTGTATTAATTTTTAAAATAATTTTCTTAAATATCGCAGGGTGAGAAACAATAAAATAATAAAAATCACTTACCCGTTGACTTTTAATACTTTAAATTATGGAAAGGATAATATGACTAATTTTTTTACTTCAACCTTAGCCAAAAAAATGTGTTAATAGTTCATAAATATCTCTTTTAAATATCTTTAAATTATAACCCCTTGAAATTTTTCACATGATTAAAATATAGGAGAGATGCATGTTTTGGCAAATTTTGCGTACCTACTTCACTTTGATCATCTATATCTCGGGAACCGAATGTCCAATTGCGATCGAATAAAACGCATTATTGGTAGATTTACCATCAACACATGTAGCCATGCATTATCTCATTTTTCGAGATTAGGACAATTTTTTTATCATATTCAGACCCCATACCCCCCTGAACATGCATCCAGTTCAGCTTGCCCACTTAGGACCCACTTAAATCCCGACTACAAAACAAGTGGGCCCCAGGTGGGAAAGCCAATGTAGGGCCAGGACGTAGCCCCCACATGACCCCACGTGGGCCCATGTCACATTTGTTGGAGGGGTTATTCCGATTTTCTGCCGTCTCGAGTTTCGTGGCGTGTCGTCTATAGGCGCCGTCCTTGTAATCAAAAGGTCGTACGTTCGATTCCCACTTCTGACGTTGAATTTTAGTCCTATTTTTTGGGACTTAGAGATTGCATTGCATTGGAAATTTTAGAGGGGGGTAAACTGCGATTTGCATGGTAAGTAAAGGTTTACCTGGTCGGCCCCTAGCCGCTTGTGGGGTGTTGGTGGGATGTTGTGTTGCATGGTGTTTGGGAAGAGTGGGGGTTGCATGTGTTTGGAGGGGTGGGGTGTTGGGGAGGGGGTATTCCTGGTGGTTGCGGAGGGCAGATGTGTTGCGGGGTGTTGGGGTAGGGTGTTGTCGGGTGTGTTGGGGAAGGGACTGGCGTGTTGGTGAAGGGGAGGGCGTGTTTACGGGGTATTGGGGTGGGGGTGGGTGTTGAATGGTGTTAATGAGGGTGGGGTGCTTGCAGATGTTGGGGTAGGAGGTGCCTGGGGTGTGGTATGGGGGGTTGGGTGTTGCGGGGGTTTGGGTAGTTTGTGGGCTGTTGGGGAGGGGTGGGTGTTGCGGGGTGCTTAGGAGGGGGTGGTTTTACGGGGTGGTTGGGGAGGGGTGGGGTGTTGTAGTTGCATTTTATCGCATGTCAGTGATCGTGACATTCAGTGGGCACATATTTTACGCATCGCGTACGTAAATACGAGTTCCCTTGTTTTAAACATCGTGGTTGAGGATACGGCCATCATTTTTTCCCAGGGCATTATATTCGTTCCATTAACACTGCCAACCCTTTGTGGAAGATTTAGGTCAATTAATGTGTTTTAACCCATGGGTACACTACCAGCCGATTGGTGATAATTGAATTTGGGTGATATTTTGAGCCATCAGTATCCATGGTGCAGGTCTGAAATTGCTAGAGCTTAAATGTTTGGAAGCTGCATTTCGATTGGAAAATTCATATATGATGTATTAGTATGTAATCAGAAATGTGTATGAAAGGCACGTAGTTGCCTCTCCCTTGGGTAGTACGAGATACTTGGCAGAACACTCCCAAACTCATAATGTATGTAGTCGCACAATATTTTGCTCACTCATCTTGTCACGTGGCACATAGTTATATGATTTCAACTTTAGTAACTTCCAAAGAGTGGCCCGGGTTAAAGCACCATTGGCAATGCTTTTCAAGTTTGAGCGTTAGCTCTATGACCGTCAAACTTTCATTGGATTGCTACTTTTGTTTTAAAAGATTGCTTTAATAATAATTAAAACTGGTACACTACACTGTTGTCGCCTTCGGAGATAATGTAGGTCCCTCTAGTACTCTGAAGTCAGAACGGGAGAATGATGGTATGAATGAAGATGAGTCAGAGCAACGAGGGCAAAACAATCGCATCTTGTGACAACTAACTATAACCGCAAATTTTAATTTCCCATAATCCTCTGCGCCAAATTCCACAATAGTGATGTTTATTCATTCAACGTTGCCCATTATCCTTAAGCAAGAAATGTTAATCGTTTTAAGCATTATCTTACTATGTACCGGGTTTACTTATTTTGTCCTAAACCTAACTCATATGATATGTAATGAATCATAATACTGGGCAATAGCCCAATTTCCCGTTGCATGATGGGATTCAAAACAAGTGGTGATAATGTGCTATGATCGGATGCTTTATGGGAGACGGATGTCAAAACAAGTGCATCCGTGCCAAAAATTAATACTGTTGTCGTACAATATCAAAGGATGTATGAAATCCATCGGAAGCAAGGACACAGATGCCGGGCATATTCCTGTATTGTGCTTTTTTTTTGGGGGAGGTCATTTATAAAGATGTAGATGGTTATGTAGTGTCACAGAATACATCGTATGATAAATATTTTCGGACCCACATTACCAAAACACGGGGAGGGTTCTCAGGGGTTGTTGGGAACCCATGCTCGTTCCAAAAAAAGACGGGACTCAGCAGCAAATGCGGGATACCGCTAGGGGTATCAAATTTCCACAATAAATCAAGTTTTAGTCCCGCTAGGGGTTCAAATCAGTTGTGATTGGACTGCGACAATGATACAAATAGGCAAAAATAAACCTAAACTATACAGCAAAATAACCTTGAGTGTGTAATTTTTGCTTGAGAAGTAGCACAAGTGTCCATTTTCTTGTATATGGCTATTTTAAGGTATATACTTTTATTCACCGGATTGAGCAAAGGTCCGCAAGGGGTATAATTTTCACCAAAAACGGTCCTGTTAGGGTATTATTTTAACCTTGAAAATTGGTCCGCCGTTAGGGTCACTTTCAAAACCCTGGCAACGGCATGGTGTACCCAACACAAAACGCCTGAGAACCCTCCCCGGCCATCCACGCAGATCACCGGAGAGAGGGCTTAAAGCAAGTTATTAATACACTCTAAGTAAAAAAAGGTGCAAAATAGGTTTTAAACTTGTCTTCTATATTGAACCTCGACAGGTTCTTCAATGAACCAAAAATAGTTCTTAAAACTGTTGTATAACACCTTTGATTGTGTCGTCTACAAGAGGGCATATACTAGAATTGCTTTGGTAGTGTGTGTGTGTGTGTGCGCGCGCTCGCGTGCGAGTGTGTGTGTATGTATGTGTGTGTATCTGTGTGTCTGTGGTAAAAATGTTGACCCAAACATAATTGCATACATGCATGTCGCATTTTCATGACATTTGCATGTAATGGTCCTTGGGTAGTGCCCCACAGTTATAGGCCAGTAGTATTAGCTCGTATAGCCAAATAGGTGGACATTTTTGGTAACAAGCTGATTTTTTTCAGTATAGGTGCTGGAACATATGTACTATCACTGACAAAAAGTCCCCGTAAATCCCCTGGTGGCATTTTCCGAAATCCAAGATGGCGTCCAAAATGACCGTTTTTAAAATATTTTTATATATTTTTGGAACTATACATGCTAAAAACAAAACAAACATATCCAAACATATGTTTTTGAGTATGGGGAATCTATTTAAAACATAACCAAGGAGTTTCAATGCTGACAAGTATTCAAAATTCAA
>JAMKCH010018217.1:0-23114 GCA_023653785.1 Ophioderma brevispina
ATCGTGAAGAGGTTAAGGTCCCGAAATTGAAGCCTGTCCCATACGTCAATTCCGCACTTCTTCTCACAGGCGAATTTCTGTAGCTGATTGAAAATGAAAAGTCTTAGTATAAAAACTCCAATCACGTATACGTGATATGTCTTTGCTGTTTGTATGTGCTATAGCACTATGTACAACGTAACCGTAAATGGTAAATACTATTTTATTACTAAACGCTATCCATCAATGAGTTAAATATTGTTTCGTTTTAAACCTGTATTAAATTATATACGAATTAAAACTGTGTAAATTATTACTAAACATGATTTTTTACAATGCACCTCAAAATTTGTATCTTTAACTCAATATACAAAAATTGAAACAAACTATTTTATCATATTATGTTCTTCGGTTGTTTCTTACTGTGCTATAGACATGATAGAAGTCACGCTTATACAGTTCGTTCGGTGCAAGTCCCAATCACAGTGCAGATCCGCTTTAGCCAGCTGATAGTTTCATCATCAGTTGATCAACGCGCCCTGGGATTCCTCTGGGACTTGTAGACTCACAGTCATCTATGATATGTGGCTAATGGTTTGTAACTCTCCACAATCGCAGTTTTCTACTCCGATCTTGTGATGAAGTGCTTTGGCCGACCAACGCCAGTTCTGGTCGTTGAGGTTGACCCCTGCTTTCCTAGCAAGGCCACAGCCTTTGGGCTGCTAGATGGGCTGTCCAAAAACTGCTTTAGGTTTCAAAGTAGAGGCTGACCATTGTGCTTATACCATCTGTCATTGATCCAGGTTGATCGATAGGGATACTGTGTGACTGCAGTGCAGATTGGGTAGCAAAGTGAATCCTTGGAATTCTCTGATCCTCACCGGTGTTGGGGGGAGATTAAGGCTAACCAGTTATCACAGTTCTTGCCGACTTGATCGTCCGAAGGTTCCTCCTAAGGTTTGCAGGAGCTATTCCTGACAGAATTTGAGATATTCTACAGCAGGCGTCGCCAAAGGCAACCACCTCAACCTAGGTCTCATTGCATCATTCAGAACATCAATCTTGTGTGAATGTACACCTGTGACTCCTACGTGCAGCGTATTCAGCAGTAGAGTAAAATGCCAAGGCAACTTGAGGTATTAAGGTGTCAAAATATGTACCCCATCCAGTTCCTGCGAGCCTTCTGCGGAGGTTGACACGAGACTTGGTATTGCTCTTGGCAAGCGACTGCTCAGTATTTTAACCAATTGAAATACGTAAGAAGCGTGTTTGCTTGAATCATTGTAATAATAAAACGGTACTGGCAATGTTTCCTTATATATACAATATTTTGTCTAGGAATACATCAGAAACAGATGAGTTGTCTTTCATTTTCTTGACCGACCCTCCTCCCTGCCAGAATTCTAAAGGAGACCTGAAATATTGAGAGTTTTTACACAGTCAATTGATACAAGTCTATGTGCATTTTCTTGCATTTCAGTTGTGCAACCTAGCCACTGGAATAGAACCCTTCTGGAGTTGTATTACAAAATACCTGATTTAAACAAAAAGCTGTTTAAGGCTTTTTTCGTTTCAGGTGAGAACACATATAAACGCAATACTAACACCCCAAAACGTCTGTTTTGACCAATCTTTACGGCGCACTATATTCAAAATATGTCGGTGTTCCTTGAAGGGCCAATGATCCATTTTCTAATTGCTGTAATAGCGGTCTTATTGGTCAATATATTATATTTTGTCCCAGTGTGTGATTGGCCCGAGATTTCTTTGAGTAATTGCTTTATTTCATATTTCGAACCTTGTACTTTTGCATGGATACAATAAGTACAATTTGAGCCTAATGATATTGGAATATGATGAGGTCTCCTCTCCTGTTCTTTTTTTTTAAACTTGAATCGTAAAAAAACATCGCAAGCGAGCGATATAACACGCTCTTCCCACAAGTCACTAATCACATACGACTGTGTGATTATTATCTTTTTTTTCTGTATTTAACGGACATATCGTCTTCTTTAGGTTTGATATAATAAAAATAGGACAACGACATAACTATAGCTGAATTCATGTTGACATGTTTTCTATTAAGGTTGGTACATTAAATCTACACAACCAAAGCATGTGACATCACACCCGGTTTCCCCAGCTGTTGGGCCGGACTGCCCGCTGCTGCGTTGTCAAGTCATCATAGGCTTCTTTCTATTGACAAGTAAGCATTATGATGACAATGGTGGTTAATTTCTGGAGCTCACAGTGGCGTATTGAAGGGAACAACAGGCTGCATTGTAGCATGGCGTATTCCTGAAAACGAATTTCAACCAAATGCAAGCCACATATATTTTGTAAAACGTCAACTTCAGCTGTTAGTTTTGTGATATCATACTGGTATCATGTGACAGGGCGTAGCTTGGTTCAAAAAAAAGGTATGGCAGTCGAAATTTCCATGTGGTTATTGATTTGTGACGATGAAATCATAAAACAAAGTTGGGCAAGTTGTCTAAAAAATGAATACAATTTGCATAATTATTCAAACATACACACCTGAAAACACCATTTAATCACACACAAGTGTGTGTTAGATACAACATCACTTGCCTTCAAAAGGCAATCAGAATAACCAACGGATACAGGTTATTTTATATTGTTTGCTACACCCGAAAAAAAGAAACATTTTTGGATGGTAAACAAAAAATCATGATATTTCCATGTGAATTAGGTTATAACTCCTAAACCACTGATGCAAAAACTTGTAAAAAACTTTCCAGACACCTTATATATTGAAACAATAATTTAAGCCAGAAAAATCATAATATGTACTCGAAATTTGGGTTTTTGCTTAAGAACGAGCGAATTTCGGCCTTAGACTGAGCCCTATATGGAATTATGGTGGGGAATGAATGTTGTTCCGAAATTATACCTTTGGTGTCATGATTGGGTCTAATGCAATAATGGACTGAGTAGGAGGAATTTGGGGCGTCCTCATAACTGTGCTTGATGATGTGAATAGAAATTCCGTGCTGATATGGATAACTTCCATAACGTATTGCATGCATGTTAGTAATTTGGAGCAACAGGTGACATACCACATTGGCGCCAACATAGCCCCAAATTATATTTGCCATCAATTGCATCACAGTTGCATTCCAACATTGAAATCTATTATGTGGAAATGCATTTCAATGCAAATAATTGGAATTCCAGTTTTGGCTTCATATGGGCATGCCATTCATGTAATCAGCCTTTGATATCCAACATGGGCCTCATGTTGAAATGCCATTTTCTACGATCAAAAGATGGATGTTTATTCCACTGTTGGCACAATGAAATTTCCCAGTCCTGGTAAAATTGGTATTCTCCAACAATAGATTACGTTGGGATGCCAGAAGTCATATCTGGTCAACGGTTGAATTCTTGCTTTTGTCACATTACATGATGGAATACATGTAACAAGATGGTGGCACCCACATGGTGCACATTTGGATGCCATTTCGGTGTCAACAGTTACCATTCCACCCATGGCTGAATGCCACCCACATAGCAATCTACGTCGCCCATGTAGGCAATGATCGGCAAGCCCCCGGTCGGGCCACATTGGGGATAGACGTAATAAATTACTGCAAACTGAATCGGCAAGCAACGCTGCCCAATATTTGTGTGATGTGTGGGGCGTTGTCTTGGGACATCTCATTTATTACTATAAAATTATTGCTTATGAGCATTTTATTTTATAAGGTGCTCTCTGCAAGTTTTTCTTAAGATGGACCCAGTTGGTTATATTCAAGGTGTATTTATTGATTCCAGCACTTTCTGCCTGTTGTATTCATTGTTCACTATAGATTCCTTGAGAAAAAGTTTATTCACAAAATTTAGTTGATTTCGATCTTGTGGGTTGTGGTAGACACATGCTGTTTTCACTGGTCCCCAATATGTCACTGTGCTGTAATTTCTGTCCGTTTACAAAATTGGGAATTTCTTACAGATACACCGAATTTGGCCACGTAAGATTTAGGTATACGTGGATCACTAAGGCTAACGATTCAGAATAATATAAAAATCTCAACTTTTTTCAAGGTAATTCGGAGACGAGTTGTGGATCACGAAATGCCGTTTGATACGAGATAGTGCTTTCGGTTTCAAAAAGCAAAATAACTGACGAGTTTTATATGATAACATATGCATTCATGTTTCATTTTCCTTACTTACTCTTTCCTTAATCAACTTGTATTATTACAACCAAATTTCTCCTTAACGAAGTATGGATGAAGTCTGGTCTGGATGGTTCTACATTGGTCCAATATTGGGTTTGGCTGAATATAAACATTGGGCCAACCATGTGTCAAGTTGATCTATTAGGTGGCAACTAGATATTGTGTTTACGTGGCATTCGATATTAGCCCCAAATTGACCATTGCAAAAAGACGTTGGTTCAAGATTGTATGCCAATGTTTGAACTTACATGCTCATGTTTCTTCTTTTCGATGATTTCTTGGCCGCGCCTCCCCTCATTACCTAAGAAAGAACATTTGATGTTGAGATGTCTGTTGTCTGGGGTCAGGGGTTCAATAAAATCCAAAACTCCAACGTTTAATTTTTGGAATGTTTTATTAAAAACCTGTTCCTTTACTCATAATTACCAACGAAAATCCATAACAACTCCTCATCAAAAAAAACCTCATAACCGCGATTTAAGAGTCCCTATGGACAAAACTACCACCCCTGGACTACCGACGGGTGTACACATCCTGAACCCACTTTCAGGTGGTAAGTGTTTGTGAAATTCGCTGCTATCGTTATTATCGGGTAAACAAAACAAATAAAAGTTTCTATTAAGGTAATATAGCCTATAAAAAATCCTATGCAAGCGTGCTCTCTCAACACCTTCACATAAATGAGCGCTAGTCCAGACAAGCATTGGAATCTGTATAACGCTTTGATGCCTGGCCAGTCTTATTGTCATTTCCTTTTCCCCCAGTATTGAAATTGCATTTTGCTACAGATGCTATGCCAAAAAACAGCTTGCTGGGTGCTAGTGCCGCTACTTGTCCCCCCGGCACTCTGCTGCAAGGATGTGAAGTATAGGTAAAGAAGAGCCTGAACATAGAACGGCAGCCCAGAAGGTTTTTGACAAACAACGAGATCCATATCTGAATACGGGAAAATTCAGATAAAAAATATAACATTTGTGCAAATATGAATGTCTGCTGAAGACCCGTTGCTGCGTGGTGGCCCCATGAGAGGGTAAAGTAACTAGGGGGTTCAAATGTTTTGAAACTGCTCTCAAATCTAATGTAATATACTCAAATCATTCCTTAGGACGCAGAGTAAAAAAGGCAATTGGGGCACATGCGTGTATGGCCTCCTTTCCAAGATAATTTGGGAAATAGGCCAAAGGTCATTTTTTATTTAAAAAAGGTCACCCTTTGCAATACAATCTCTTTACAAAAATATCCAAATATTTATTTACTGCTACTGCTGCAAAATATGCCTTTTTCTTTTTCATAGGGTTGATTCCTTTAGGGAGGAGTATAATGTTCCCTATCTCCATAGAGTCGTAAAGAATTTGTTAACCCCTTCCATTATAACCACAAGAAAAGCAGAAAAGTGAAAAAGCCATTTCAATATTGGAATCAGTATAATTAACATTTTTTTAAATCTTTTTACAAAGACATCTGGTTATTGCCAAGGGTGACCTTTCCTGAATAAACAAATGACCTTTAGCCTATTTTCCCAAATATCTTGGAAAGATGACTTTTTACTCCTGGTTACCTCAGGAATTGGCTATAATTTTCATTAGATTTAGAGCTGTTCCAAATGACCCCATAGTATCTTTACCCCTCTCCTGGGGCAACACGCAGCAGCGTATTCTCCGGCAACATTCATATTTGACAAGTTATATTTTTCCTCTGAATTTTCCCGTGTTTAGATATTGGTATCGGTCATTCGTTTGATCAAAACCTTCTCGGCTGACTGCTCTAATAAATACACACCATTTCGATTCCCTTCCTAAATTATATGAATGTTTAAAAAATCGGATTCTGAACAACAATTCTAGTGATATTCACAATAGTCGTTAGAAATCGTCCTCATTGCATCCTTTTGGCAAATTCACCTTTTGCAATTTTAACAATAAATTGACTGCATTTGATACGGGTACTTACTTACCCATGCAAGAATTTAATAAGGCATTGCAACTGTACAATACACAAAGAGTGAAGAATATGTTTCAGAATGCAATGCTTAAGCTTATCAAGATACTTACAGTGTTGGACGTGTTTTGAACAGCATGGATATGATCTTTCATGTTTATTTCACAATACATTTTAATTTACTCCGATGTGGTGTAGTACTTCCAAACAATTTTAATTTGACTATATTTTATTTACTTGCTTTCTGATTGGGTTCCCATAATCATAAATTAGAGTTTTACTAAATTAACCGATAAGTTATTCGCTCTTAAAACCATCTGTCGCTCTTGAAGTTCTTGATTAAAATCTATCTTGGTAATATCTTTTGGGATTCGAATTGTTGCCAATCGTCCTACAAAGAGGACAAACTCTAGTGTTGGTGATCGTGTTCCAAATTGCATTAATGTACATAAAAATAAATAACGGGCCTAATGTTGATCTTGAGGCACCTCCACTTGTCTCACATTTTTTACATAAGATTTCCATGAATTATGATTTACATATTGTGTTGTTTTAAAAGAATTCTTCTAGACATTCTAATACAATACCTCTAAAACTACGTAACGTTTCCCTCATTTATAAGTAATATTCTTATTCATAGCTTCAATAATTTTACCAATTTTAAATAAAAAAAGAAAAATTAAAAAATTCTTTTTATTTGAATAATGAATTTTAGCCTAGTTCTGTGATTACCTTGAATTGAAGGTTTCATATTAACTCAGTTGTTTTATTGTTTAATAAGCCTGTTTTTTCAATGTGATTAGGTAACAACCAACAACTCTCCAAGTCTTTTGTGAATCCCGGGCAAAATATAGAGAAACTGGGCCAATGTTAGGATATACTTGCTCTTCTCTCAGATTTTCTATACATATAGGTTTGCACCTTTGGCAGTTTTAAGGCTATGAGGAACACAACACAAAACTGTAAAGTCCTCCCGCAACAACCGCGTCCTATTTTTTTTACTGTAGGTAGAATTGTCGAAGTCATGACTAGTTATAATCTTTCTATGAGTGTTAGTAAACGTGTCTTTGTGAAATTCGACATTCGTGTTACTTTTAAGTGAGTGGTCGTAGATTTAAAAGGCCAAAAGGGTCATTACAAAAATTCAGTTGTTGACAACGGCTAACTCAAAAGTGAGACTGTTCAGTTGAGTGTATCCCCCCCACTTGTCGAATGACCTCTTGACATCGGTACTGTGTTGATGAGTCTGGTCGGGCGCTGCTGATGGATTTTCGATTTTCTGTGATCAGTCATCCGTGCTCTGCATTGACACGGGTAACAAAGAACGCTTAAGACACCTCATTGATCACCGAAAGACATCAAAACATTTGAAATTTGCAAGAGTAGTTAAAAGTGAAGGATATTCTGTAGGATTCTCCTATGGGTAATGACATTTAATTAAAATATATCCGTGGACCCCCAAACTTAACGTTATATCAATGTTCCAACCTTTGCTGACATATCTGTAACCAACTTTGTTCCCATATTATCGGAAAGGAATTTAATCAATTTGATTCATGTCCTAAACAAAGATTGGGTTTTGAAAAAAAAATTCATTGAAAATGCGACATTATAATATCGGCAAGCACGAACCCTGGCCTATGCAACCTTTGTCACCATGGGGAATATGTCCATCTACGTCCCTGGCTTAAAGGAAGAGGTGTTGTTGTGAAACCAATGTCCGCAAAGAACATCGTCTATCACATTGCCTACAAGGTAAGTAAACCCGCAATTATTTATCTGAAAGCAAAATAGCATTATTGCAACTGAAATCTGGGAAATGCAGCGAACATTACGACCGCCGTGAGACTTGATATATCCAAAAAGCTAATGTTTACAGTCTGTTAAGAGATTGAAAAACCTTTTTTTCCCAATCGGTATCACCTTTCTCAGCCTCTCTTCTTGGTGAGTTCGTGCATCTTAAGAGTTACAAAGCATTTCTGGAATCTTCTCCAAATGCCCCTCGCGAATGACGTCATCCTCCATGAAAGCTTTAACCTCGTCCCTCATATTATTTGGAAGCTCTGCCACAGACTCCTGGCAGTTGCATTTTTCATACGCCGTTTACCAACTATGGCCATCTGGTAAATGAAGGCTCTCGTTTGATGCCATCCAACCCCACCGCAATCACTACACTGCCAGCCATGCTCATATACTGATTGCAACCACTCGATCCCATTCTATTTTCAATGTAAGTTCCTTTTTCCACCATGATTTTCAACGGAGAGCACAGTTACGTTATCAAAGCCCATGTTTGCGTTACAAGCACAAAAGTAAAAGGATTGCAGCCGCTGTCAGGCAGTTCACACTGTTGGGACATGAGGAGCTTATGCCGGTGTCGTGATCAAGAATACCGGCCATCCAATGTTTGCCCTTCTTTGGACAAACGCCATGGCATTGTTGTTCACATCATAAAGAAGTCCCCGCTTTCCATCAATATCCCATAAGGAATGACAGAAATGCGCAGATAGGAACTACTCTTTCATCCACGGTTTGACTGAAGTAGAAGTGTCCCAAAAGCTGAGAAATCGCTTTTATCTGTTGCCTTGAGATGTTTGCGTAATCACGCGGCGCGAATACCAGTTCAGGTATTGTAGTTAATTTCCATCTGTTCCCGGTCCGTATTCCGTATCATACTTTCCCACATTGATCCCAATTTTGTAAGATTTGTTTAAGCATTGCTCAGCAAAATCAGGGTCAGTTTTAGTTTACGCGTGTATTAACGGTAGATTGATTCATCAAAAGAGGTTTCCCTGGTCTACGATTTTATGACGTAAAACTCGTGTGCACATGTGCAGACGGCAGAAATCCCCAATTCGAATAGTCAGTATTTAAGTTGATTTCTTGCAATGTAACGGGTAGGCCGTCACTGGTTTTCTTCTGCGTGTATTTTGGTTCCACTAAGACTCCTGGCATTGGTTTTCGACACAGGTAAAATGCGAAATGTCTCCAAATCTTGCAATCCAAACGCCATCTGGCTATCCATGTCATCGTATGCGTACAGTTTTCACAAGATTACATGGGGGATCCATCGAAAAATTGAGCTAGTGGAATAATTGATTCCGTTGGCTTTCTCTCTAAAATGGCGCGAGGGGACAATCTTTGACCCTTGCAATACCATACATGTCTCCGAATTCAAATCTGACGTACTCAATTTCATTTTCTTCAATTTGGGCAAGAACTCTTTCCAGTGCCATTTCGTGGACAACGTTCGACTGCTTCCAATTCCGATCTAGTACCTGTTAGGAAAAAAATAATAAAAATACGCAGCAGTAGTAAGGTCATGCTTTTAAGCCCTACGCATTTTTACTTAAAAACCCTCAAAGCAAGCAGTAGATAATTAACAAACACTGACTTCACGGTTGGGTTCTTTATCAAAACATAGATTTGTACGCGGTTTAATACTTACCCAATGTACTAAGTCACACTTAGAAGTGAGCAAATCGAAAACACCGTCATTATTTCGTATTTTTCTATCGTGCACGATAGAAAATGCAAACATATGTTCCCCTATAGACTAAGGCTGATTACGACAGCAGGTAATTAATTGCAATGGTATGTATTTTTTTAACTTCTTTTGCTCTATATATTTTAGGTCTGTAGGTATTCTTCAATTAATGAAGGGCAAATTTAGGGAAATCTGTATCCTAAACCCCTTCTGTCTTTAAGGCAGCAATCAGCCATTTATTTTCAATGTCCCGAGTTTGCTCTTTTTTGCGTGTAAGACCATATCTTCAAATTCTTTTTTGGGCCATTCTCCGATAAATTCAAGTTTCGTCTGCGAGATGACCAAATATCAACATTAGACGCTTAGTCAGGTCTCATAACCTTGCTGTGAAAATCTCAAGGTCAACTCGGCCTCCCACAGAAGATCATTTCTCCCATTCTCTGTAGGCTTATGTAATGCCCTTCCTGCTCCTGTAGCATCAAACGAGGACTTGGAGAGCTTCAAAAGGGAGGATATTCGCTATCTTGGCGCTAATCCGTCAGCGTTACTAATTAGATAACTGCTGTTAGTGCCTTGATTAGCCTTGACATAAACAAAAAGGATTTTCTGACAAATCATTAGAAATCTTAAACTGTGATATTTTTGGAGCAGGGAACAATGCATGGGTGAGAATATCCGATTATTTAGCATACTTTAACTGTCTTTTAACAAACTAACCGACACGTTACAACACGATTACCTGTGATTTTTAAACATAATCTTTGCATTATAGTGCCAATATGCATTTAAGAACAGAGCTGTTGATGTGCTGGTGATAGCAACAAAATTATGTGATAACCATTAATGAATACTTTTTATTGGAATTGAGATGTGCCAATAAATGTATTTTCTGGATTAGAAGGGTCAACTTAATTACAGTTGCTTGAATTTACCATCCCAAATGGCATCACAAACGCAGATTTTGACTTGTCTTTATGGTCCAAAGGTACTTGATAAAACCCTTTTTTTCAAATCCAAAGTAGTGATGAATTTAGCACTTGCAACATCATCCAAAATTTCATCAATTCTAGGCATTGCATAATAGATCTGATAATCTTCTTGTTCAATTCCCTAAACTCTGTGTAAACGCGAATATCTCTATTTTGGTTTTTGAACAGCTCCAAATTGGGGGAAGCATAAAGCACTATTTGTTCCCTCAATAACTCCTAATTGAGCATATTTTCAATCTCATCTTACACTTTTTGTTTGAGAGCCTGAGGAGTTTTGTATAAAGCCGGTGCCTAATACGAGCTTCTGTAGTAGTATCACCTTGTGGCAGAAATGACATTTGTTTTGCCAGGTACACAGAAATTATTTTATGTTTTTTCACGATGTTTGTATTTCTGATTTTTGTTGTGCTGACAAAGTGCAGAAATTTCTTTGAATCTGGCCAGGTTTCTGTGAGCATACAACAAATCCACATTCTCATCTATTAACTTTGGTTCCACTCATCTTCTTCTCCATTTGACTCTTGGTATATGGCTTGAATAATCCCTTATACCATGGCTTGTTCACGATTATAGTATGTCTTGATCGTTGTTTGCATGCATTGTAGTTATTTTGTTTTGTTCAATGTCATTTAGTTTTGTAGTTCTACATTTATTTCTGTTGTTTGGTGTGGAGGAACTGGGTAAGATACATAATCTCAATTGCCTCGTCGACCCAAGCGAAATTTATGGTTTGAGCTGTCATGTGACTGGGGGATATTACAATCTAAGGGCTTGATAGGGATGTGCGCTGGCCAGCAGCCACCTAGCTGAAGCGAAATGATTATGTACGATTTCCTAATGGCGGCGTAATTAATAATAGGCAACAGCGCTTGGAATTACTGTTTACAGTGATAAAGCGCTATATAAAAACTTATTATTATTATTATTATTTGAATCACCACTGTCTTTATGATTGGTATGGGCCTTGACCATTTGAAGTCAAAAATAATACTTCCGGACTTTTCGCTTACTTTCAATTTATTTTCACATGCCTCTTTTTTGACATTTTTTTTAAAATTTGCATTTGCCATCCATTTTTGTTTTTTTTTATCCATCGTATCTAACATTCTAGATGGAATTATCTTACATTCTTTCTCTTTCAATTTAATCCTTCCTTGATCAAATTTTATGACCCTCTAATTTGTCTGCCATACATGAGATGAAATAGTGAATATCCCGTAAATCTGATGGTACTTCACGATATGAAACCAAAAATAAAGGTTAAATGCTATCCCAGTTGTTGACTTGTTACATGTCAGAGAATTGAGCATGTTGGATAACATACCATTAATATTTCTGTTAAACCCATTGGTCTGTTGATGGGAAGCACATGCCGGTAACTGCTGATACCAAGCCTTATCAGACAATTTTTCAGACCCTTTGACATGAATTGAGTACCCCTATCATGTATGATTTCAGTAGATAAACCAGGTGTAGAACAACATCTCGCAAAATTACTTGATGTACGGTTTCATCATTTTGGCTGTGCAGTGGTAATGCTTCTGATATCGTGTGCTTAATTCGCAAACCACCAAAATATATTCTTACCTTCTTTGTTTGCTGCTGGGTGCTTATAGACATAACCAGCTCCTTTCACAACGAAACACTTTTGCCAGTGTAATTTTTTCCACAGCCCTTTTGTATTCGTAGTCTGGTTTTCTGGTATTTTGCCTAGACATGTTCTGTTGTTGGTTTGAATTTTGATTGACTTGATGTTGACTTGAATTGGGAAGAATTGCTCTTATGTTTTGTTAACATTTTCCTGCCCTGGTGATGGAATTAGCAGGATTTGACTGTCACTGGATTACGGCTTTTCATTCATGATGTTTTTCGGCCACGAAAATTCTGTTGTTCTTATCACTTGTCTGACCCTGTACTCAATGATATTTCAGTGAGTAGGCTACAAAGCGGCATATTCTTTCAGTAATATTTGCTATCTCATTATGTGTGTGTAGCACCTTCTCTTGCATTATATGTTTCTCATAGCATCTGGTTATTGAGATAGTGGCTTGCCAATCCATTCAGACATCTTTCCATATCAGAATATTTGGACCATGACTGGTAATTTCCAGACACTGACATGATGAATGATTTTTGATAGTTTGACCATCAGGGTTTGGCATGGTTATGAATTTGTTACTGTAAATTGAAGCACTTCTTCCAAAAATCATATCCGTTAATCATCAATTCAGTGCTATTATAGCAGACTAACGCTTTCCACTCTAAACACCGTGTGAGTAGAGGAGATGTTTATTATGCTAAAAATGGCAACAGAAAAAATATTTGTGTTATATACTTCTAAATTGTCACAGAATAATTTGTCAGCAGTCTAGAACAATAACAATGGGAACATGTAAAAATGGGGGTAAAATGTGTACAGGGGTCAAAAGTACAACAGGTAAATTATTTGAAACACCAAACCTTATTTCATCTGGTCATATCTACGGTCATTAGTTTCAGGATAATAGGCTCATAACGGTTCAGGTCATCTGGCTAATTAGTTCAGAGTGCTTCGATGTGACGAAACAGGCTCAATATTCTGGTTCATATTTATTCTGACAGGAAATGCATATTTGCTCTGTATTTTGACATTTTTCGTATGTAAATTAAATGGTAAGCATTAATGACCCCATAGGTTATGTAGACCATTGAGTGCAGGTATTATATTCCCAGTCCTTTGGGACTATATTATGAAAAATTTGGGATCATGTGATGAAGAGAATCGGAGCTCGAAAATGTTACCCAGGATGGACCTGGTTGAACCTTATTTTTGCCATATAACTATTAACCTATAACCCACCAAGATTCAGCAAACTATACCTTTTTTCATTGGGTATGGCCCAAATTTCGTATAGATTCAGTACAATTATATCTACTTTAATTGCCCCCTTTACTAACATGGCCTCCGGCAAATACACGTTCCCAGCTACTTATACTTTTGGGTTGGTTGCGTTGTCCTTCTTGTCTGTTAACTTTTGTTGATACCAATCAAATTGGTTACCCTCTGAACTGTTTGCTACAGACGCTAGCATTTTCAGGTTGAGCTTGCAATTTAGTCTTTCTCTTTTTTCCTGTCTTTTTCTTTCATTCAGATGTTCCAAATATTGTGCAGTAGTTCATTGAAACTTGAACACCATTTTACTCTCTTCTTGGACTTGGATTGAATTTTACTGGGTCATCTTGCGTTAAAATAGTACAGACACACAATACTTCAGAATACAACAATAAAAATACAGTGCCACTATTATTACACCTCAGCTGTTTACACTAAAATATTTGCATAGCGACTGGAATGTGATCAGTCCCACGACAATTGTCAGGGCTCAAAATAAAGTTGGAGTTCGGTAAGTATTGCTTCCGTGCATGCCTTGAGGCATCCCTCTATCTCAACAGGCCTCGTCGTCTCTCTCTCTCCTCACTGCTGCTGCTCCTGCCATGATGATACTCATTGCCTAAATATATATGAGTAGACGTAGAAAGAAATTGGTGCAGCTGTAGGGGGTACGTTAATCCGGCGACGATTTTCAGTTTCCAGAACGCACGAGCAATCGTTAAAAAGGCGTACGTGCGAGAGTTAAGACAGAGTGATGACGTAACTTGTCATTAGTTTTAGGAAAATTTTCTTGAAAGCCAGTAAACTCGTCATAAACTTTAAAAGCAAGCTACGACAGCTGTAGGCGATACGAAAGTCACGACCAACTTTCGGAAGGCACCAACCCCGGGCACAGAGGGATTTGTATTAAGTCAAGCCCACATTGCCACCCAGTTTTGGGAATTTCCCTCATAAGGTATTTGATCCCATGCAAAAATCCTATTCTTACACCTGACTTTTTACACGCATGACAGCCCACAAAGCGCTAGTACTTAAGGATTTGTTATCATGATCATGAAATGTTTTGAAGGATTTTTTATCATGGCATGAAAGTTTTTTGTCTCCTGTGAAACTTCTTCATTACCTTTAAATTATCCCAATGTATGACATGTGTTTAGCACAGATACGGTATAGGACACATGCAATGCTCATGGTATTAGTTCAAACACCCTCTGCCACGGCCCTAAATGCGTAGAAAACTTCAACTAATGCGCAGTTTTACTTTATAGCCCCGATGGCTAAACACAATATAGAAAATAAAGTGTAAAATATTTAGGTTTACAATATGGTTGCTAAAAAAATCACAAATTCCCTGTGTGTGTGTGGATGTGTGTGGTTTTCAAGTATTGTTATGCGAATAAATTTAATGCGCATAAAGTTTTACAAAATTGTTATGCGAACGACTTAATGCGAACAAAGATTTGCAAGTCATTTGTTATGCGAATAAATTTAATGCGCACAAATTTGCAAGTATTGTTATTGTGGATATTTCAATGCGAATGGTTTTATGTGAAGAAGCTTATGCGCATGTTAAAATGTGCTAAACTGCGAATAAAATTATGCGGTGAAAGCACTTCGAACAAAACAATGCAGGAAATAGTCGAAGAGATATGGTCCAAGTGATGGTCTGACCGGGTAAAGTTGAGTATTACACAATTTTTGCTGAACTGATAGATAAGGGTGCGTAGAATTAGAATCTGACGGGTGCCACTTTGGCATCCTCTTAGGGCGTTTTTGAGAAATCCAAGATGGCGCGCCATAACGATCGTTATCTATAGACCCTAATCTACTCAAATCTATGGAAGTTTACTAAATATATAGGACCAATGAAACAGGTTGTATGGCACTTGTAACATGTGAGTCATATTACAAATCAAAAGGGAAGCCAACATATAATGAATTTAAAAGAATTCCGCTATAACAACAAATATCTGCGATAAAAAATAACTGAGTACTTAGCTATGTTGTGTAACACATAATGTATTTCTGATACTTTAATTATTGTACATGACATCAAAACAATTGCCAGCCCAAAACGTGAATATCTTAAAAACATTCTTGGCACAAATTTCTAAATATGACTTTCAAGTATAAATTATTGTGTCAATGAACCAAATAGAAATGTACCACAACCAGTGAGACTACGTAATCACGATAAATAAAAATGCGTTAAATTATAAATTGAGTTCAATATATGGTGAAAAATGTAATTCCTATGGTATTTCAGGGGCGGATCCAGAATTTGAAAAACGTCAAAATTTTACCTGGGGGGGCTGCAGCTGAACTGTCCAAATGGGCTGATTTTGCCAGAATTTTTGCAGAATTACGGGGAGGCGCGGCAGCCCCCCCGCCACCTCCCGTGGATCCGCTCCTGTATTTACAAACTTTGCACAATATTAGTTTATTTCGATTTTGGCGCATTTAAAACAAATTCAATATATTTTTTAATTTTTTTAATTTTTTTATTTTTTTTCTAATGTCATTGACACAGTTGGTTTCGATTTTGAAGCCGTAATACCTATTACATATTGTGTCCCAATTATTTTTTTCAGATGTTCACTTTTTGGCTGCCATATTATTTGACGTCAGGTTACAATTTTAAAAAATTAATCAAAATAAATTGATTCTGTCTAACACTAACCTACAGTACTTCTGTCTATTTTTTTTTATCGCACGGTTTTCCTGTTATAGGGCATATTAGTTTAAAATTATTGGATTGGGGCTCCATTTTGAATTTGAAGTATGACTTATGTTACACGTGTCATACACTTGTTCTTTGGTCATATGTAATCTAAGTAACTCCAATAGTTTGATAAGCTAGGGTTGAATAGATAGTTGTCATTTATGGCGACGCCATCCTTGGATTTCTCAAAACGCCCAAGGATGCCCAGGTTGCACCCTGCCGATTCGTATTCTACACATCCTAATCTACCATTTTTCAGCAAACAAAATTGTTATATACTCAACTGTACGGTCACATTAACGTTCTGTCTGACTAAAAACAGAACGATTTTTTCCGCATTTGCCAAATGCGTTCCCAGACGAGACTGCATAGAACTGTAGGTTTCATTTTCAATGTTTGAGCTAATTGTGCAGTTAAGGTGCAGCAATAGAGTGTGAAGCTATGCGGGCTACAATGAAGGACACCTATCAAAATCTAACTCTTTTGCACAAAGGACATGTCCGACTGACTGCCCAGGTGAATTAAACAAAGAACATACAGTCTGTTTTGAAGAAGTCTTGAAGAGACTCATCGTGACTTTCTGCTCGTTCCATTATGCTGCGCTTGGGCGGTCGCGCGAATATTGCATACAACTGTTCTACGAAATAACCTCTTGCATCATATAAAATTAAGATGTTAGGATCACGAACTGCAAGCTTCACATACCTTTGAAATTTGTCAAACTCATCTTACATGCAATAAACCAAGATACACCCGTTATGACAACTGCTATATAGAACGCTTACAGCTCAAGAGCTCAGGCCCCTATCTATAGATGGGTTGTGACCTATGTCGTTACCACGCAATCACAGAAGAAATGGAACGATAATAGGACCCGTAGAATTAAGCCATCACCCATGCATGCTAAGTTACCCACGGATACCTGACCACATCAGAGGTCCTTGCTAAATGCAAAGGGTGTTTTCTTTATGAAAAGATAAAATTGTACCCGGACAAAAAAGAGTCAATGATCAGTGACCAGAATAAGTCGCAATGTATTTTGGGGATAGAGTGGACTTTGTTGATCGGGCATCGGAACCTTGGACTTGCACTTGAAAATATAAGTGTGGAAAGTTTTCTTTCTTGTGTTGAAATTTTCTAAAAATAAGGATAATTTTCACAAAGGTTTCCAAAAACGCATGTGCATTATACATGGAACGAACTTTTGAAAATGTCAGTCAGTCAGCTTCGACCCATGTCAATCCGGCTTACTTGTACGAATACAAAAGGCAGCGAACTTTGTTGTCCCACATTTCCCTGCACGCATATGAGAATTCAATTTCTTGATGTCCATAAATGTAATTTACACATTTAATATTCGCATTCTCCTTTCCTCCCCTTTCCTCAAAACAGATGTTGTGAAGCAGACTTTTTCCATTTAATGATTGGGATTGCTTTAAAATTTGCTGGGGTTTCTACAACTTCAAAGACCCTATTTTTTCAACATGAATTTCAACCCCTTTTTTTGATCACACTTTGTGTAACCCCAAAACACTTTCCAATCAATTAGACCATCTTAAATATGTAGTTGAATCTTTTCGGACAAACACATAATTTTGACAATAAAACACGAATTTTAGACGACAAAGAAAGACACGTTTCTGAGCGTCTTCGAACCAAGCATTGAGGTCGCCAGTGATTTGATTATTCCCTCGTTCGTAGAGGACGTGACAAATCAATCAAAAGATTTGCCCAAAATATTTGTTTAAAAAACGCCTCTTAATGGTGCTCAAATTGTCAGGATTGTAACATACTTTGGGACATAAAAAAATTGACAGACATTTCATACGCTGTGGTAAAGAAAGGTTTGACCTATTGCGGTTTTTAAAATGTGCGTTTTAAAGATTGATTGAAGAGTAAAACTTGTTACAAAAACCAAAAACCATAGAATTTATATGTATATAGCATTAAATAGTTATAACATTAGAGCTATTTTTTAAAAAAGGCGATGTTCGAACTCAACTTGATTTAATAAATCACCAGATAATTAAAATACGGAAAATTTATTTTTCGATTTATTTATTTAATGGACTCTTCGTAAAGGATCATTGAGAATCAGATTTCAGCAGCTAACAGTTTTTAAGGTCAGACCTCAAAATGTCATTAAGTAACACCGGTCTTCCACCCAAAATGTTGTGCAGTTGAGTATTCATATACAACACGTTACACTTTCATCTTAAATATAAACATATGCCAAGGACATTACCCATTGTATATAATTCACAGATTTTGATATATTAAATGAACAAACTTGAAAAGATTCCAACCTATGGTTTGGAAGACATAATGAAAAAACAATAGATTTGAACAAAAAGTCCTAACATTAAGATGTCATATTATTCCTATTTCCTATCTGGTTGAAGGGCCACAACAAACGTGTTAGTATTGTTATGTTTAATACAGAGAGAAAAACAACTATTCGTGACCTAGTTTTAAAAAGACTAGTTATCATCATTATACTTGTTTAAGTACCTGTTAGATAATTCAGTTTTCGAAAATATATAAATACACAATGAGATTTTAGGTGTTGGATGTGGAAAAGGTAATCTCTTAATGCAAACCAACTGGCAATGTATAATACTGAACTATGACAATGTGTGATACTGAATCATTTCCGATGTTTAAATATTTCTGAACTATTTTAATTTTAAAGTAAGAATACTTAAAGAGGATATGCGTGAACATTCGATTGTTTGCTTAATTGATCCTGAAATATATAATGCAGAACCTCTGTTGATCAATGCATGCCGGGTAAAACTACCGAACAAACATCCTGGATCCGGCTAGCCAACAGTTGTCTGCGGGTCGCATCGTGTCAACTATAAATAGCGTGGGTTAAACACCACTAAATCACTTATTACACAGTAGTATTCTACGGATAAAAATGACAACTTTGAGCAGTTTCTTTCACATTTAAATTCTCACAGAGAAAATACAACAACATAACGCAAAAGTACGGGTAAAATCGTCAAATGATCAATTATCAATATGGTTACCAGACCAATTTTGATTTGTGATCACAAAGCCAGGTACATCAAAACACCTTAAGCACAAGATGCTTAAGTCGCACGCGGCACGGTCAGTCAATGGGGAGGTTGCGACGAACCATGCTCCCCGCTTATCAATTTCATAATTGGGAGGTGCGAAGAACAATAAAGTCTAACATTGTCTAACGCGAACGCCTATTCTACGACTGTCTATCAACATATTGTCACAGGAGAAGTGATTTGGAATAGACAGGATAAGAATAGGCGTTCCGCGTTAGGGACGTTCATGTTCTTCGCAACTTTTCAAATATGAAATGGTAATCAGGGAGTAAATTGCCTCAAATTTTTTTCAAAGGCCATTTAATTTGAGGAAACAGACAGTCCGAGTTCTACCGAGGTAAATATAAAATTACACACCTCTTAATATTTCAGACCTTTTAAAGCATTTTGTTTTCTTCAGATTTCAGATGCCATTCAGAAAGTAGTGTAACCAGTTAGATTCTGGGTCCTTACGACAGCAGATTGTGTATAGCCTATAGTTCACGCTGATTCTGGTTTGATAATAAAATTCATCAAGTTTGAAGATACGACGACACTATTAAGTGTTTGGCAATCGGTTGTTAATTGGTATACACTTCAGTGCTTCAGTAGAACGGATGCAATAATTTAAAACTGGTAGACTTTGTTTGGAATGGGTGCAAATTACAGCATTTGGGACTTTTCATCAACGTCATTTATCAAATCGATGTTAAAAATTACCATCATCATAGTACATTGTCAAGTCATCCGCAGGGTTGCACATCGGTGAATAGGCTATCACTAATACATACTTATATAGTCGGGATAATAATAATCTTAAAATTGTTCTCCCAAACAAAATCGTCACATGGTCGCATGCCAAGATTTGTAAGATTATATGGGATGACGTTTTTGAGCGCTAAAGGATCTTAATCCGTGAAGGATGGCCGTTGACCCATGAAATGACCATAGACGTCTGAATGCTTTTCAATGCCATTCTACCTCTAAAATATTCTGTTAAAAATGCCCTTGACCTTGAAAAATCACCAAATAGTTTAAAAAACTGACTATTTTAGAAATTTATGTTCATATAGTCTCAGCAAATTGGCATGCTTCGAGGGTAAGCCACCCTACAGAATTAAACACGGCATCAATTTTTAGGCAGGTGTGTTTGCAGGCAAACTGGCCACAGGCCAGTGGTACGCAATATCGGGCTTCGTACTGGGGCAGTGCCGCAATTTATTTTTTTAAATTTCAAGTCGGAATTTTTATGGTCAGTCCCGTAAACGAGCACGCCATGCCAGATAACTATAAAGTTAATGTTTTTTTTTTTGTTCTTATAGCATGATTTCCACAGCCAACCCACCTGCAAGTTGTTTAGCACATCCGTGACAGTAAAACAATACCAAAACATTGATTATGATTTGTTATGTTCCGGATTTAATCGCTGCTTATCACTTC
The DNA here is from genome assembly GCA_023653785.1 of Ophioderma brevispina. Lineage (NCBI taxonomy): Eukaryota > Metazoa > Echinodermata > Ophiuroidea > Amphilepidida > Ophiodermatidae > Ophioderma > Ophioderma brevispina. The sequence goes on from JAMKCH010018217.1 coordinate 20,698, forward strand.
CATTTTCAAAGAAGCATTATAAACAAAGCGTCTAGTATTTTGTCGATTATAAAAAAAATAATGACAAACCATTTTATAGAATAGCGAATTTATTTTAACAACGCACAGCGTGACTCTGCCAACAATTATTTACACTACAGAAGCAGTTTAACTCCTTACCTAACTACTATATATGTTACAATAGACTCTGTAATTACTGTTACTCTATAGGTCAGGTGTAGCTGGTAAAGATCATCATACTATTGTAAGCCTATCTGTTTTTTTTTTAGATATGAAAGGCGAAAAGCGTTTTGAATCTAAAATATTTCAAGGTATTGTCAACTTCTCTGAATAAAATGTGGATTCTGGAAGACAAGATATGGAACTCGTTGAAAATCTTGAATGGTTATATGCAGTTGAAAAATGATGAAGTGTGTTTCGATCAGTCACGTAAATGAGATGCAGGGCCAAGTGACAACCTGCTTTGTGAACACAGGGCCCATGCAGTGGAGTGCCGGGGGGGGCGGGGGAAGTTGCTCCCTTGGCTAGATAAAGCGAGACGAGATGGACCAAATTATGCATTGTCACCCTTCTTCGGGAAATTCATCCAATTTCAGTCCTAAATTCTGTTATAAAATAAAGGAATGGGCAATTTTCGACACGATTCACGAACGCATTTTGTCAAGTTCACGTCGATTGGAGAAAATAATCGGGACGACGTACGATTTATGCCCCCTCTGGCGGCTTGAATTTTGCCTCTCTGAATCGACTGCTCGGTTCGCAATCTGAAATTAAGTATGTATATTTGTTAACGACACCATAGTAGTATTATTGCAATCTCCGTGGGGTAGTAACTTACACCACAACCACACACACGCCATAATAGAAAACCGTATAAAAAAAAATCAATAATTTTAAAAAATTACCAACATAAATACAAGTCACTTGAGTCTGAAGTGCTGAAATGCTTAAGTGTTGCACGTGACTGAACAGAGTCATTCACTGCACATCCGGATCCAAGTTGCCACTGACTTCATTGAGACTAAGCTTCACACTGCAAAACAAGTCGCTTTGGTTTCAACAAGGTGTAAGCATGCCGATACGCCTTTACTTTCGTTTACCGAGGCATTTATCACTTTAAGTCATTTTGATGCATGCACTACCACATATAGCTCATTTAGGAGCTGCACCACAGTGATATAATAAACTTCAATGCGAGGAGAAGTAGCCCCACCAGACATAATTATATTCGCGGCCGCGGAATTCCCACTGCGTACGTAAAATTTAAATTAACTTGAAAAAAACAAAAACGTGAGAATGCGCATGATTGTATCTAATTACCAGCCTTGTAATAATTTGATTGGCATGTTCATTTCATTCATTAATGCCGATCGCTATTGAACCTAACACGTGTACACTTTTAATGAGCAATGGTGATATGTATTTCATAATCAATACTTACCTCTAGTAAACATGTATGTATTTTGAGCTGAGCGAGACACCGTTACGCTCAAATATTATGCCAAATAAGCATAATAAATAGGTGGCATAGGAACGCGTTTTGGCGATTTTCATTTTACGAAACAGAGTAGTGCTACGTGAAAAATGTTGAAAATTGAATGATACTCGAGGAGATGTTAAAACACCTTAAAATCAAAACAATAAAATCATAGCTTAGAGTTGATTTTTCCAAGAAACAATGAAATAAAACTCTTAAAAATGTATCATGGGTAATGCACATTTTCACCAGTGGTCAAGAAATATAGACTAGGACCTGAGAAACTCTCAGTCCATAGACTACCAATTCTAGATTTGCGATTTCTACAATGAACTTAACGTTCGCTTCGCTGTGCATGTCCCATATGGACATAGAGTGAGCGAATGGATATACTAGGAGAGTCAGGACCAATCCTTTGTACCCTCAAGAACTAAACCAAAACCAACTTTTTTAAGTTCCTTTATGACCCAAGAAACGTAATCAGGCGTTCCAAAGTAAAAAATGGCCCAAGTAGATATTCAGAGGGAGTCAGATGGCCGTCAAACTATTTTTAAAAAATGACAGTAAACGAGACATAAAAAACAACTGTCAAGACGATTCAACTGAGATCAACATTCAGGTCAATAATTAACCATGCTTAAATAATTCATTCGCATGTTTGAAATCAAAAGGCGCCAAAATGGCGATCTTCTTATTATCGTGTCCAAACACTGTGGTACCAAATATGATCCAGCCAGAGATGGGTACAAGTTCTGGATGCTTCACTGAAATCACGCAAGTGTCCTTGTTTAGCATTGTTGCTCCAGCCAATGGGCAGACCAAGAGATGGTCCACTGTCTGCGGTGGTGCTATACCACAAACACAGGTAGTATCCTGATTGCTTCCAGATAGCCCCATTCCAAGGGGACCTTAGATCGGCCAGTTATGGGTCTCAATCTGT
>JAMKCH010018218.1:0-73208 GCA_023653785.1 Ophioderma brevispina
AAATAAATAAAAAAATTAAAAAAATTATGTTTAATTATTCTGGATATTTTGTATTTATAATTTAGCATAATTTAATGTAGATAATAAATTGACATTTTCAATCAAAATGCCAACATTTTATAAAAATTAAAATTAAAGGTTCTAGAACCTTAATTGCCCCTTTATTCCTTTTTTGCAATTTTCGGCAACTTGGAAAAATTTGCCCCCAAAATTTGGACATTCTGAATGTGTATGACCACCAAAATTGGCACAAAATGTAGGTTTTATAAATGCTTGCAACTTAATGGGAGGGATTTTTGATATCGTCTTACTTTTTGATTTATAAGCCATCAAAGTCAAATCAAGAAAAATTTAATTTTTCAAGAAATCGGTTGCAATGGCAACACGCAGATAAAATTGAAAATGTCTCCAATTAGGTTGCAAAGCTTGACCCATGTAATTCCTGGATAGCCAAACAACTGGAAAAAAGGGACATATGAGTATTAATACTAATTTTGGGGGGCAGAGAAAATGTGCTCATTTTGCGGTACCCAAATTCAACACATTTGACTTTTGACCCCAGCTCATTTGCCTATGAGTATCGAAATTTACAAATAAATATAATTTTCTGCAACCTCGTCAATAGCTTGTCATGATACATAACAAGCCATAACTGCAAACATTTTCAACTACTTCTACCCTGCTATCAAAATAACACATCAAAATGAGGGTAGATGCCCCCTTTTAGTTGGTATATGGCACTAAATTGTGCTAAATTACTCTTGCATTTGAATAAAAAATATTAAAATTCTTTTATAAGTCGGATGCCATTCTCATGCTTACATACAAAGTAAAGGTTGCAACAAGAGATTTCAACACATCCATATAGTGATGCCGATCTGGGAAAACCGCCACATGGTGAAAAAGTTTATATTTTGAGTTTTGACTCTACATTGCAAAGTGTGAATTATACAGTTTCATTTACTTTTTACTTTTTTATTCTATGATACACAATCAAAAGTTATGCCTTATACAATTGACAAAAAATAAAGTACACATAAACAGATTTTAAGATATTTTCTTTATTTTTCAAATTGTCCTGCGCGACCCCCAATGCGACGGGGTTTTCCGATCAACCATTCAATATTGCATCAATATGTGGTTGATTTCTCTGTAACACTCAATAATTAGATTCCTTACCCATATTTAGCTACAGTAATGTCAAAGTGAAACAAAAGTGATATTTTATGGAAAGCTTACCAAGGTAAAAAATCAGGGTTTTTTTTTTAGGGACATAGGATAAGTTAAATCTCCATTGACCTTTGAAAGTATAAATAAGAGAATCTTGGTTGTTTTGGTGTTGGCACCTTTTATGTAGCAGGGCAAAATGTCCAAAAATGAAAATGATCAAAATGGGCATGTTTGCATGTAATCACTGTGGTGTTTGTTCTTTTTTTTGCTTTTTTGTTTTATGGCAGGTGTTCAAGTAATGATGAATAATTCAAGCCAATAAAATTGATTCCAAGGTTTCAGGTTTCTCCTTTGCAAAGAGGAGCGATAGATTGAATTGAATCAAAAAAATGGTTAATTTTTTGAAAGATGTAAATTTTTTGTTCAAGCAAGCCTCGTGGCATGGTTATCTGCGGGGGTTGGCTGACCACTCGTACAGAGGTCTTTATCATGGGGAGTAGGAAATAATTTTTGGGCATGGCGGTAAAAAGTCGCTCTGGAGCAGAGCTGGGATCTATTTGTTTGTTGCCACACTCGTCTGACAAAAAAAATATTACGGGCAGAAAATAAAATTGATGCGCCCATGGCAACTAGAAAGTTGATAAATTATCACACAATTGGTCTGAAACTGATCAGTTTTCACTTCGTCGGCCTGAAAAGTAACATTTAGAGTAAAAGCACATGTTCAAACTTTAATGCCCCATAGTCTAGTCCATCGAATGGGAGGAAGCCTAAAAGGGAAGAGGGACGGAGAAAAAGTCTGAACTTTTAAGATTCCGCCCGGGGATTCGGTATCGAGGGCAATTGTGAGAAAAAGTGGGAATCTAGGAAGCTACTCCCGGGCCAAATTTGACCAGTTGGAGGGAAATTTGAATTTTCAGACAAAAAAAATACATCGAAATGTGGGAAATCTATGGGAAATGCCAACTATCTTCCCGCGACATAGCATTTTTCCTGACCCTGCCGAGTTGCCCACTCGAAAAAAGAAAATTGGGTACCCGGGAGCCGAAATACCCGAAAATTAAATCACTACCGGAGTACCGTGTAATATGCTCGCTAGCAATCGGTGATCATGGCCTTCCATAAGTCCTTTTACATACATGTATGGATGTACTACATACCAACATCTGCTAAATTCAGCATGAGAATCACATCACTCCAAAGGACAAATTGTTGGATGGGCACTCAAATTAGCAAAACAGGCTGATGTACCCTGTAACTTCCTACAGGCAATACAATGAAGTGCTGTTTCCATAAAAACATCATGTATGATTTACAGGCCCATTTCTACATGTAGGCCCTACAAATTAACACCTTCAGTGTATGGTGAAGTCCAACGATCTGACCTCTCAGTGTATTTGCAATGTATGGTGGTATCAATTGAGATGCTAATGCCAAAAAAGAGGGTTGGCCAAATAGAGAAATATACCCACCTCTGGATATCTAATTACACAAACCAGAATAATAATGGGTAGGTTGGCAGTTAACACGGATGATTAAACTGAAGTTGGCAGAGTTTTGACAGGAAGATTTTTTAAAGTTAAATAGCAGTTCCAAATATCCCGGCAAATATACTCTGTTTGAGCTCAAGTTCGAGAGTGGGGGGGGGGGGAGACGTATTACTGCAGTGTTAGCTTCATACCATAGAGATAGGGCACTAACATCAGAATTGAAGCATTTACGCACCCGGATTAAGGTGGCGCAATCAAAACGCGAGAGCAAATGGAGAGTGGCATCACAATGCACACTTGAACTTGAGAAGGACAGAGTGGCAGTACATAGTACAATACAGGTTCATATTTTTCCTCTTAAACATGCTACTCTGCCTCCTTGTCACTGTAAACTATGGTAGCATAAAGTACTACAGTGTTATTAACTCTACATTCCCTACTCTACAAAACCTACATTCAGAATAAAAAATAATAAAATAGTAAGAATTGTTTTTGCTCAAATGTTTGCTATGGTTATAAAGAAGGTAAACAGGCTTTCAGAAAAAAGTTTTATTTGGGTTCCATTTGGGACTTTGGAGAAAGAAGTTACGCCTATTTTGCTGAGAGACTCAAAAATTCCGGTTTTGGCCGATTTTGAGGCCAAACAAAGATGCATCGCTTACATAAAGTAACATGGTATTCAGCAGTGATTGGAGTACAAACATTTAACACCTAATTATGTTGAACATAGAAGGGGAGAGTAATTGAAGGATTATAAAAAAAATAATATCCCAGAGAGTACAAAAAGAAATGCTTAGTAAAAAATGTTCAATTTCCTGATAAGAAATTCCAAAGATAGCTGGTGTAGACCAAAGTTTACTTTGGTTCAGCACGATTCATGGTATAACCTACAACGAAACTTGGAGCAAAAGTGAAAACCATAGAAAGTTTTGTATTCTGACTTGAAAAACAGCAGTGCGATAATGAATTTTAAGGTTTAATTCCGATTTATTTACAGAAAAAACGTCAGCTTTAGTTCTCTTGCAATTTATGATGCTGAGTATACTGTATTTGGCAAAATTAATTACCTTAGAGATGTAAAACAGAAAATCTCTGAGCAGTTTCATTAGTTCATGAACTGAGACATGATTATTGGAATGATTTTCCAATAACTGACTCCTTATGATTGAACAATGGTAATTTAATTTTTTGAAGATATTTTACTTATAATATGTTACAAAATAGACATTGATTCAAAAGATATGTTTTTGTCGAGAAAAAATGCGATACAATCTGAAATTGCATGTGTGAAGTGGTCTTTGCTATAATGTGTTATGGTATACGTCGGGTCAGTTCTTCCGCATTGTATGGCTAAAATCGGCCAAAACTGAATTTTTAGGTCTCTCCGCAAATTGACATAGTTTCTGACCCAAAGCCCGAAAAGACACCAAATAAAAATCTTATGATAGCCTGTTTACTTCTGTAAACAACCAAAGCAAACATTGAAGCAAAATAACGTTTTAACCTTTGAGAAAAAATTTCTTTCCTGAATGTAGGGTTTTATTGACTCGCCCTGTACCTAGCTCACAAATGTGTGAGACCATCAAAATTGATGGATTCACCAAAGCCATATAACCTATTTGGAATAACCTTCTTAAGGACGCATTTATTATTCTATACTCCATGACCTCTGAGCCTCCACACTCCTCAAAACTCTAAAACCCAATAAATCCAAATCCCCAACACCCACACCCCTTCATCCCCACCACCCCTCTCCCCACCATCTCAAAACTAAACCCAAAAGCGCTAATTTTGTGATAATTACCTGGAATTAGAACCTGTATTTTTGTCAAGCATGTTTGGCAATTCGGCATGTAATAGAATCCCTGCATTGGCACAATACTCTTGGGGGGCCGAGCTATTTTGAAATCAAGTATTTTTTTCACCACTCATTCATGTTGCACTATAACATTCAGCAACGGGCGGTAAGTGACCCTTAAACCCCAACTCCCATGCGTTTGTAGAAATGCGGTATTGTCATACGCCAGTCTACTTTAACATACTACTTTTCACAATCGTGAGAAAGGGACTTTGAACCTTACACATGATTTTCATGAAGTTAATAAATTAGAAAATTGTTTTTGGTTTTATAAACATAAAGCGAAGCACCGTGAACAAAGAACCATGATGCCATGTTGCTTTTGTTGTGTCAAACTCCCCCCCCCCATGAATTCATACACTATGACGTATTGTTTTCTGATTGTCTTCATTGACAAAACACTCCCTCAACCTTGGAACACATTTTTATACAAGAGAAACTACTTTTATCATACGTTCTGTGTGTTGCCAGCTATAAGCAGAAGGCTCACTTTGTGGTGAGGTTAAATGGCAATGTCTATCTGGATGTGTGGATAATGTGTGGGTGTGTGTGTGGGTCCCAAAAGGTCAACATTTTGATCATACTTTTTTTCTAGATAAGGCTAGAGTAGCCAATCTTGATAAGCCGCCAATTTTGGTATAATCAAACTGAGAGAACGAATCAAATCCAGTCTGAGTAGTCATCTAAAAATTGCATTTTAACCCTAACCCTCCGATAGTCATTGAAAAGCAACAAAGTTGCTCCTATTGATTCTAATTGCACTTCGGATGTCAAGACTTATTTATTTTACCTTCTTTTGACTTGCAATGATTCTCATTGCATCTCGCCGCTGGTTCCCAGCAGAACACCCTTGATTCCTATTACCATTTCGGCCGCTTTTCCCACCAAAGACGTTGAAACCAATGCTTCTCATTGACTTTGAGACGTCCACGCAGGTAAACAAAACACGAATTTACTGTCGCCATCTTGTATCCCACTATGCAACCGCCTTCCCGAAGTCCCTCAGGTCCCCCCCCCCCCCCCCCCCCCCCCCCCCGATGTAGACTTATTTTTATTTTGGGGGCCCCCGAATTTTAGAGATGTGTCAATTTCAAAATTTGCACTCCCCGGAAGTAGAGCGCATTTCGCCATTAACGATTTTCCTCCGCAAGTATTCCTCTGCGGGGAAACAATCCGACAGACAATTGAAACACAAATGACTCTAATTGACTCTCATGTACATGTCAGGAACACTTGTGTTCTCTTTTCTTCTTGGCCGTTTTAGGGGGAAACCCTGGTGACTTTATTGGGTTAAAGAGACACTGGCACATTCGAAAAATAGTGTGCCCTCTATTTTTTAAAATTGCTATGTTTGCATGTGGTGTAAAGCTGTATACATTAGCCCGCACGTGAATTATTTTAATAATAAAGTCTAACTCACATGCTTATGATTTTATAAATCAATGACTCCCGCCGACATTATGTCAGTAGACGACGCGGAAATGGCGATTAACACAAGAAAACGCACACGCTAGTGTTGATTCTCATGGCGTGCACCTTTTTTGACCGGTCTGTGACCTTTGTGGTTTTAATATCAATGAGTATGAGTCTTATGATATTCATGTAATAGACAAATTTGTTGATTAAGTTACGGCAAAAAGTTAGCCTACAAATTACGTGGATATGTTTAGCCTATTAACTTCCCTATCTGGGGTATGCTATTTTTATGTGTAAAATATATCTCCATTCTTATCTCCATTCTTCCAATAGCCTGTACTATCATTTTCAAGCAAATTGACAGGGGAGGGCTGCCAAGAAATCCATATTTCAGATGTCGCCAGGTTTTTTTAACACGTAAAAGCGAAATCTTGCCGAAAAATTCTGAATTTTTTATATGTTGTCAAGGAATATTTTCTTATTCCAAAACGTTGGAGTTGAAGAATCAACTCCACTGGAAGGGTTATTTCTGATTTTTTTTGTCTGAATATCGAACAAGGACGAGGTCGTATGTGGGTCATGGGAACACCCATGACCGACCCACATCAAAGCACCCAAATTGGTCTGTGGTTTGCACTCAGTATTGTTGTAATTTCTTTTGACGTTTTTGGTGAGTTGCTATAATGAATGAGGCTTGGCCGCCACCGCCTGCAAATTGAAGAAATTTCATATTTTCTAAAATGTGGCATTGCCGCTTTAACCAATTAAATTGTGTTTTTTTCCTTCCAGTACACAGCATCAAACAAGAAGTGAACGAGGATGAGGATGATGGTTTACTTTCAATGGATCAAGTTATAGATAGTTGCTACCAGAAAGCGTTGGAAGGCTTTGTTCTGATCTTATCACATGAAGGAGACATTATCTACTTGTCGGACAACGTCTCCAAGTACCTGGGACTTAAACAGGTAGGAGTTGCCCTTGGATTTGAACCCGGGGAGGGTGCTCAAGCATGTTTTGGGTAGGAGTGTGCCACCCAGATTTTCAAACATGCGGCTGCGGAACTGATTTTGAGATGTAGAATTTCTGTCTATGGAAATAAATTTGAGTACTTTTGTGTCAGAAACAAGGGTTTTGGAGCTTGATTTCATCAAATTTTTGAGGTATTGAAGCAAAAATTTGGGCAAAGATAGATTCATACATAAAAGATATAACTTAAAATGGAGGGTCTGTGGAACTGGAAATGACCTGAAAATGAGGGTCTAATGGGCAGCACATACCCATGACACCTTTCAATGTGTCCCCCCCCCAAAAAAGTCCCAAGTCCCAAAAGATGGGATGCATGACGTCATTGTACCAACCCTCATATGGGACCGAAATTCAAGTAGACCCTGTCACCAAAAAAATTAAGACACCAAGAAAAAACTAGTTTGTCTCAGAAGACCCCCACATTGTTAAAAGCGTTCTTTTAGCACGTTATTTTTTTCTAGGTTTTTGCTCAATGAATTTTTGTTTGAAAAATTTCAGAAAAAATGAAAATTTGGCGCGATGAAAAAAGTGGGTCAAAAAAAGCAATAACATTTTTTTTTTAAATACTGCATTTCGCATTTTTATTTAAAAAAAACCCGCACATTTTGCATTTGCATTTTCCAATTTCTTCTGAGACAACTTTTTTTGGCCTAAGTGACATTCTGAGTTCCTGTTGTGCATAGTGATCAAAATCTCTTCGTTCTGCCGTAGTTATACAGATGACCACAAAATAAACCTTAACCTGAAAATTTCAAGTGATTACAATATTCCATTTTAAGAGTATTTTGTGACAGTATGTTCCTGGACAAGCTTATACTTAAATTACTACTACTACTGCCTTCCACCAAATCACTGATTGTCCCTTTAATATGCCTTGAGCAAGTGCAGGTTTTCTAGGTTAGGTATGGAATGATATAATCACAAAGATAAGAGCATATTGTTGCATCATGGTTCCATTTTTGTGTTCTCTTGCCCTTGAAAAGGTAAGACACATTAGGGATCCAATTGGTCCCACTGTTGTTGTCTGTTGATGTTGTTGTGTCTTGTTGATGTTGTTTTCTGCTGACGATGTTGTTGTAGTTGGATATGTTGTTGTCTGTTGATGATGATGTGTCTGTTGTGAAAAAGGGAGAATAAAAGATGAAATTGTAGTGCTTTGGCCTCTTAGATGTTGTCATAAGGATGGGCATCCAATAATTTGAGTGGTAGATGCCGGCGCAGCCACCACGATAAATTTGAATTGGAAAGTTCAGTTGGAACCAGGGCACGGAAACACTCATTTGTTTATGAGGTCAAAGGTCATATGAGGCCTATTATTCACAAACCGCAAGGGCAGGTGACATTAGCAGTCCGAGGAGCGTGATGTATTTTTAAAACTTTTTTGTGTAAATTTTATGAACATAATTTCAGGAATATTTAGCATTTCAATTCTTTCTTTTCTTATTTTTTTTTTAAGCTTAAAAATTTTCTGCAGTAATCAAACATTTTGTGGGACTGGTGGCCCTGTGGATTTCATAGGCCTGATGAATACATGAAGAAATCTGATTTTGTAAAAAATAATTAAGGGTGTCCTTGCCATTTGTTTAGACCGAATAAAAAAAAAAAAAAAAAAAATTTGTAAAAGCTCGTCTCCAGCCAGAATTTGGGAGCTTTTAAAAAGCTCTTCTGCAGCTCGCCTCAAGGAGCCTAGATGAGCTTTTTAATGCTCCTCTGAAAATTTCAAAAGACAAGGTCTGACTTTGTCCACTGTTGTTGTCTGTTGATGGTGTTGTTGTCTGTTGTTGTCTGTTGATGTTATTTTCTGCTGATGATGTTGTTGTCTGTTGCATAATGTTTGTTGTCCTGTTGATGATGATGTTTGTCTGTTGTGAAAAAGGGAAGAATAAAAGATGAAATTTTAATGCTTTGGGCCATCTTAGATGGTGTCATCATAATGGATGGGCATCAATAAATTTGGTGGTAGATTGCGGCGCAGCCACCACGATAAATTTGAATTGGAAAGTTAGTTGAACCATGCACTGGAAACACTCTTGTTTATGAGGTCAAAGGTCATATGAAGGCCTATTATTCACAAACCGCAAGGGCAGGTGACATTAGCAGTCCGATAAATTTGAATTGGAAAGTTCAATTGGAACCATACACGGAAACACTCATTTGTTTATGAGGTCAAAGGTCATATGAGGCCTATTATTCACAAACCGCAAGGGCAGGTGACATTAGCAGTCCGAAGAGCGTGATGTATTTTTAAAACTTTTTTGTGTAAATTTTATGAACATAATTTCAGGAATATTTAGCATTTCAATTCTTTCTTTTCTTATTTTTTTTTTAAGCTTAAAAATTTTCTGCAGTAATCAAACATTTTGTGGGACTGGTGGCCCTGTGGATTTCATAGGCCTGATGAATACATGAAGAAATCTGATTTTGTAAAAAATAATTAAGGGTGTCCTTGCCATTTGTTTAGACCGAATCTCTGAATGTACATATTTCTTGAACAAAGTCCAGGTTTTCTAGGTTAGTTATGGAATGATATGATCACAAAGATCAGAGCAATTATTGTTGATCATAGTCCAATTTTTCCTATGTTGTTTTTCTCTGTCGTGTGGTAGCATATCAAAAACATCTGATCTCAAATTTTGATTAGGCCAAAAAAAAAAGTTGTCTCAGAAGAATTGTGAAAAATGCTAATGCGAAATGCCGTTTTTTTTTGTTTTTTTTTAGAAAAATGCTAATGCGAAATGCGGTTTTTCTTCTTTTTTTTTTTAATGCATTTTTGCCCACTTTTTTCAAATTTTCATTTTTTTTTCTGATTTTTTTTTACAAAAAAGTGAAAAGTGAGTAATACCTAAAAAAAAATTATGCGGTCAAAAAGCAATTTTAAACCTTATGCGTGCGGTCTTCTGAGACAAACTTGTTTTTTTTCTTGGCCTTATAAAATTGGATCGATCCACTTTTGTTGTCTGTTGTGAGAAAGGGGTAACACTTGCCTGTAATATCCGCATACTTTGATGGAATTCAACCAAACTTGAGTCATAGGTGCAACATGGTATCCCTCATTTATTGAGGTCAAAGGTCACATACCAAGGTCAAAGGTCACATACCAAGGTCAAAGGTCATGTGAGGTCAAGTTGCAAGATTCAAGATGGCTGAAAATTGAAGTTCAATTGATCTCCATTTGTTTGAGGTCAGAGGTCACAAAGCAAGGTCAAAGGTCATATTATGCCTATCATTCGCAAACCGCGACGGCCGGGTAACACTAACAGTCCGTGGACCCGCTTGTATTTTGTTTAAGAGACACATGGTAGGATATCAGCCCACATGATTTAATTGGAACAGAGGAAGCTATCCTGAGAATCTGATCACTATCAAGAGGAGAGAGAAATGGGACATGGTAATCCATGAATAGGATTATAGTGAAACATGTTTCCGGAGTGGGGTCGCATATGTCACAAATAGGTCCATCAAAGTGGGTGAGCCCGTAACATGAAAATGCTTTCTTTATATTTGAATTTTGTTTTTATTCCGGAAATATACTAGCAAGTGTGGAAAGTTTGGTGTCGTTTTATAGGTAATTATCACTAAGTAATTGAAACATAATTTTATCTACCCTGTAATGCCTAATTGGACACATGTGGTCCAGGTTGCGAGTTTGATCAGCACCATGGCCAATGTGTTGCACCCTTTTACCTTGCTCCTCTCTACCCAGGTGTATAAATGGGTACCGGCATTATTCAGTGTTGGGAAGGTAACAGAGAGGAAGTGTAGGAATCCCCCTATAGCAACATTATATGTATATGGTCAAAATATTTGAATTACTTAGTTCTCCAGGTAAACAAGGATAAATATTTATCTTTCCCTGGAGATGGTCAGCGCACACAAGTGTTGAAAAAAAAATGTGCGCTTGGCCAGACTTAACTGCCAAAGCCAGGGTCAGTAGAGGAGCACAAGCATGTAGTTTTTTGTTTTGTTGTTAATGAGCCAATTAGTTGTATCGCACCGCGTCATAGGCCGCTGTGTTGTAATTTCTGTCCATTTAAAAATACAAAATTATGATTTTTTCTAAAGTAGAATTTGCTTGTACTATTAGGCACACATGCTATACTTGGGTCAACGGTTCAGATGATATAAAAATCTCAATTTCTTTGAGGCAAATCGGAAGGCTGTGAATCGCAAAATGCCCTTTTAACATTAGTGACAGCACGATGGCTGTTACAAAAGTGTCAAACTGAAAGCATTCAAAATTTAAATGTCCAATATTTTTTGCAGCTTGATATCATAAAAAAAAAAAAAATAGAATGCACAGTATCATGTAATTTATGCAACTTTAAACGACCAAAATAGCGAAAACAACATTTTTTGTGAACGTGTGCAAATATCTTGTCGTTAATGTGTGCGAATATTTTGTCGTGAATGTGTGCGAATATTTTGTCGTGCACGAAAAAATTAACCAAACATACTTCGGTTTCATGTGGTGAGATTTCATGACCTACATTATTTTATTGGTTCCCATAATGGAAATTGAATCTCCACACACGCCACACAACACTCATCTCTGTTCCTGTTCATGCTTCCGTCATGTAACACACATTTCAAAGGAAGTTCAATGTTGGGAATTCCATGCCATTGGGGGATGCATACATGACATGTAGGTCTATGTCACACCACTTCCAATAGGACATCACATTGATGAAGTCATCTGTGATGGTGTGATTGTTAAAGGGCATTTCGTGATCCATAGCCTCATCCCCCCGACTTACCTAAAAAGTTGAGATAGGCCCTATTCATATCATCTGAACCGTTAACATTAGTAATCCATGTGTGCCAAATCTTACGTGCAAATTCGGCCGTGTCTGTAAGAAATTTGCAATTTTGTATTTTCTGTCCGTTAACGGACAGAAATAATAGCACAGTGGCCTATGGGACCGTGGGAAACGAGCATTTGCTCATAACGCAAAACCCTAAAGTCGGGATCAGCTAAAAAGTTGTGAATACGCTTTTCTCAAGGATATCTAGTGAACAATGAATAAAACAGAAGGTGCTGGAATCACAAAATGCACCTTTAAGTACTTCTATAATGTATTCATTATAAGATGAAACATGACCTTTTGATAAAGTACACTGAGATAATAACACTGGGGAAGACCAGGGTCATAATGCAACCTTAGGGTGAATATACTATAGTAGCTATAGTGTATTTTGGCACAACTTGGCGCTGCTTCTCCGACAAAATATGAGATATAAAGAGCAAAAGAATGGGGTCATGTTCCACCTACACTGAACAGGGCATTAGTATGTTGTTCTAGAGACATCGCAGTTTGTGAAAATAAATATGTTGCAATAGTTGTTGTTCCAGGTTGATTGCATATTGGCTAGATGTACGGATAAGAAAATGCCAACAATTTTTCTCCATAGATTGGGGTGCGACCCAGAGGTGTATTGAGTCAATCCCACAATGCACCAGTTTTGGGAAATTCACCTCAATAGGGTCATGTGATGCACAAAAATCTTATTCATAACACATAAAAAACTATGACTTCATTAGCCACAAAGAATTACGGAATTTTAAGCAGTCATGAAAAAGTCTGGTGGTTGTTAAGGTTTTGGAACACTTTTTATCCCTAAGTACTGACATGTGTTTGTACAGTACAGTACAGTATAGGCACATGTAATGCATTATGGGATTGATTCAAAACACCCTCTGGGTGAGGACCCTAGAACAGCATCCACAAAATATCCAGTATCAATTTGTATGTGAATTCCCAATTTAAGGGTGGCAGAAGCCATATAGCTTGTTTGTTTTGTTCCAAGTTTTGAGTCAATTACCAATTTGTCATTTTCTAACAGGTGCCAATTTCATGTAACTTCAAGTATGTGTTGACAAAAAAAAAATGTAAATTCCGAACTAATGCATAAGAAGTTTGCTGCCAATTTCATCATTTTTTTACTTCCACGAGCGTGCGTAGCCTGGCCCGGTAACTATTGTACATATATCCATGGCATCTGCCAGGGGTGATTGATCATAGACAAGGACATAAAAAATCAATACAGGATGATTACATTTCCAGTGGTTTTCAATATTACCTCAAATCCCTTGTTCTGATGATAAACAATGACGTTCATATCACAATTGACCTTTGAACATTGCCCTAGATGTAGATACAGGACCAATATGAATGTTCCACAAAAACAAAAGTGGAAATGAAGTAATTGCTTTGACCCAATTTATAGTTCGATAAACAAATTGAAACAAATTAAAATTTTTGTAACTTACTAAACAGGGTCTGAGGAGCTATGGAAAGATGAAAAAGGGCCCAATGGGGTGACCGCACCCCTCCCCGCACATCACAGCACCCCCCCCCCCCATATGGGCTTGAAGGTTTCAGCATTATCCATTTTGTGATGGCAGAAGTTGGCTGTCAGAAGTCATGTCGACAGAAAGTCTGCTAGTATTTAAGCAAAGCATTCTGGCTAGAATGCTTTGATTTAAGAGAGCAGTCAGTATTTTTTGCTTGCTTTAAAAAAATTAGGTTTTCTCCTTGTGAAAGTGTTTTATGTAGAAGTTCACATCCCCCTCCTCGATGGAAATTTTTCGTATTGTTTCCCCCTCGCTCTTAAAAAAAAAATCAGATCCTGAAAAATACCTATTCCCCCTGGTGTTAATGACTTTTCCTAAAATGCTGAGGAGCAATGTGGAGGGGTGATGGGGGAGAGGTGATGGGGGAGGGGTGAATGGGTAGGAGGGTAAACAGCCCAAAGATTTCTCCTCGCAATTTAAAGAACTATCAGTGATTTGCTAAATGCAGAAAATCAAATCGTATCAAAAATCAGATTTTCGGCACAAGTATAGGTATCCTACATTACCTTACAAGTGATAAAACCCAAAAAACCACCTAATAAGAACAAAATCGTTTATTTGAAGCATTGGTGTCCGACGGACACTTACTATACAAACACATAACTGAATGGAGATTCTATCTTTGAACACTGCGCTTTTCTTCCTTTTTGTATCAATGCTTCAGTTGGAAAAATAAATCATGAGGAATTCTGCCCACACTTTTTTTCAATTAAAAAAGCTATTCCTACAAATTTAAAAATGTTTGCACGCTCGGGTGATCACTGGATAGTGCCTTTAAAGGTTGTGTTTCATTCGTCTTCGGACCCCCTGATTTACCAGGAAGTATATTAAGTAGCGGATTTTGATATCAGATAAGTACATATTTTTTATGTCCTGAAATTGGGAGCCCTCATATCCATTTCATTCCAAGATATAAACAAAAAAAAATGCAGTTTTAATTAATGGTTAACCATGAATATAAGCAGAGTATTGAATAGGCTTTGCAATAAGGAATTATTTGATGTTGCATATGTGCAAGTGCCAAGCACTCTCGTATCAAGTAGATTTCCTTCTTCCGAACCAATGGAATAAAATCAGAACAGACACCTTTAACAAATTTTACAGGCATCTTGTGATGTGCTGTCAACAAAAACCTGGATTATAGGAGGTCTATTTTGATTGGTTACTAGAGGTGATTAAAGGTGTTCAGGGCCAAATCAGAGAAACTGTGATGAAAGGTCGTAAACCAGCAAAGTTGTCAGTTGATCATGTCAACCCCCATAAAATAATTGCAGGCTGAAATAAGTCAACTTGTTAAGTTTCCGAAGGGCAAATATATGTTTTTGTGATTGTGAGTCATGCGGGATTTAGCAATTATAGGTTCAACCTCCAGGTTCAATGTTTATTTGGAAACTGAATATTTACCCTGTAATATGTTACAAGCTTCTGGTGACCCACTGAAACCAATGGGGAAAATTTGACCATTTTGAGTTCAAATATCTGTATACAAGTGGTTATTGCTTAAGCGTGCCATTTCGTGTTCAGCACCGTCTTTTTGTTAAATGTTCACTAGATATCCTGAGAAAAGTTTATGCACAAAATTTGAGTTGATCCCGACTTGCGGATTTTGTGTTATGAGCGATTGCTTATGTTCCATGTTCCCATAGGCCACTGTGGCTTTGCGATTTCTGTCGGGGCATGTACGAAAGAAATACAAAATTGTGAATGTTACCTACGACTGAATTTGCACGTGATATTAGGTACACATGGATTCTAAAGGCTAACGGTTCAGATGATAGAAAAAAATCTTTTTAAGTCAGGGAAAGGGGGACGAAGTGTGGATCACAAAATGCCACTTTAATTACCCTTCCTATGTACAGTGCGTAGTTGTCTAATTAAAGTGCATTTCGTAATCCACATCCTCGTCCCCCCGACTTACCTAAAAAATGTTTGAGATTTTTATATCATCTTTAACCGTTAGCCTTAGTAATCCATGTGTGTCCCGCATCTTACGTGCAAATTCGTGCGCATCTGTAAGAAATTCGCGATTTTGTATTTTCTGTCCGTAAACGGACAGAAATTACAGCACAGTAGCCTATGGGGCCGTGGGAAACGAGCAATTGCTCATAACACAAAAACGCAAGATCGGGATCAGCTCAAATTTTGAGAATAAGCTTTTCTCAAGGATATCTACTGATCAATGAATAAAACAGAAGGTGCTGAAATCATGAAATGCACCTTTAAGGTCTTTGTAAATCTAATTTTCTTAAACACATTTGATATGGTTGGTACATGTACATGTAGCTCCCTATTTTGCCTGTATCTCAATTTCACACTTTAACAGAGTATTTCCTCAACAGTGTCTTCATATCTTTTTTGACCATGTAGACGGATCTGATGGGCCAGAGCATTTATGACTACGCTCATCCGTGCGACCACGAGGAGATCAGGGAACAACTCTCGTCAAGACACCTCAGTGTCCCAGATGGTGGCAGCAGCAAAAACTGCAAACACAAACGGCGGCATCACCACGACTTCCTCGTCCGGCTGAAGTGTACCTTGACGCCGAGAGGTAAAAAGGTCAACCTGAAATCAGCTGTTTACAAGGTATGTGTATGAGCTTACATCCTTGTAGTGAGTTATGTGGCAATTTAATTTTTTTTAGGTGACTTTTGTGAAAAGCAGTGTTTATAGGCCGACTCAAGAGACTTCCTGATGAGGGCACACTCAGTTTTCAAACAAATCATGTTTTTTGCCATGTACATAATGCTTGTCCATATACTAATATTGTGTAAAATAACTACGCTCAAATCCAAGTCCTTCATATAGAAAATCACAACTTCGATATAAAATTCCAGATCTGGAATTTTTTTATACACGGTATCCTATAGCACTGTTATACTGTGCATTAATGTTTTTTTGCATGAAAACGGAAAATCCGATTCATCTTTAACTTCGGAATTTAACATTTTAGGCGACTATCTTTAGTTCTAGATGACTATTTTTAATTTCGAAATCTCTGAGTCAGCCTTTAACTCTGAATCAGATCTCACGATAGGATTGTCGGCTATTACTAGTATTAGGGCCCCCTGAAAAATCACTATAGCATCAGATTTGCTCAATCAAGCCAAGCTGCAACCATGTAAAAATGTATGGGTCCTAACTACATGTATATTTTGAGGGTTTAAGGCAAAAAGGTCACATCTGCAATAGCTGCCAGGTGTTAGGTTTGGCAGGTATAACACTTAGTAAGAACACAACTGACAAATGGCAGCTATTGCAAATGGGGCCTTCTTCCAGTAAATCCTTGATTTATGTCAATCATTTTGACAAATTCATGACTTTCGCGCATCATTTGCAGAAGAAAAGTTTATGCTTAAAATGTACGCTTCCATTTTTGTGTGTGTGTGCAATACAGGTCATCCAGTGTAGCGGTCATGTTCAAACAGCACCATCAGAGACCATCATGGGATACCGGATGCCCCCGATGCCATGCCTGGTTATGATCGCCTCCCCTATCCACCACCCTGCTAACATTGAAATCCCGCTCGATGGGCAGACATTTCTCACAAGACACAGTATGGATATGAAGTTCACATACTGTGACGACAGGTAAGATGCCATTTTAAAGACAAACTTGAGTTCCATATGTGTATCGCAACATTCCAGTTTGGTGTTTTTGTTTTTTTTTGTTTTTTTGTGGTGATGGTGAGCAATTTTTTATGTTCAATTTATTCTGCAACCATGGATAATGTGAAATTTATGTATGCATTTTACATTCACACATTTTATGATGAGTACATCAACTAGGCTGAAAAGAAACCAAAATGCCAAGCCTTTTCACTGTCGGATTATTGTTTGCATAATTGCACTTCTGGATTATTTTCATAGCATTAAAATGGAAGTTATGTAATTTAAAAAAAACCTAAAATTGAATATCAAAAAAAAATGGGCGGCCATTTTGTAATACTAAATTACTATTAGTGCGATTCATCTATGTGTCAACCTATATTATTGGATTTCAATAGGACTGAACACAATGAGGCTTGGGTAGAGTTGGACATGTGACCCCGGCACATGGGGTCAAAGGTCATCTAGAGATTTATTTTTTTATTCGGGAGACCTGGATATAGTCACAGTATCACCATACTTTGATGGATGAAAATGGGACTTGAACATAATTAGCCCAGTAGACCTCTTCACTGATCGCGACTGATTGGTAGGGATATATATTACATATGGTGTAATTCTGAGTTATGCTTGTTTAGTTCAAATATAGTAAATGCTATCAAATGATCATATAAATTAAAATTGACGTTTTACTCTTTGGCGAGACGTATACATTGCATCGTCAACCCGAGGTAGACGCCTCAATTGTATACCTGCACTTCGGGTTAAGTACTCTATGGATCATTATTTCATTTTTTTCTCAATTTTCACTGATCCATTTTGTTACCCTGGATAGTATGCACCGGCCAATTCGATTGGTTATCCATAGGGTTATGTGGTGTAATTAACCAATCAGAGACATGGTAAGAAGAGCTTGAAGGTTCTTACAGATTATAGATCTATTTTGATTGATTACTCACTGGCAGAGGGTACATGTTTTCATATCATGTGATATACCACTAGAGCTACCTATGAGAAAGGTTATTGATCTCAGAGGCTATAATAACATAATCCATCCATTCTCTATTCAGGTAATGTGCACTGAGAAAAGAAAATATAAAGGACAGAAAACCATAAACCTCGGAATATTCTAGCGGCATTGATGTACACCTTTGTTCCAGATATCCGACAAAACACAATAATGCTGGCGGCAAGGACGCGCATTACCTCTGCAAATTGATATCTTAGGATTATATTCAGGAAGTCAAACATTTTTGCCAGGATGCGATTCAAGCCGTGCGAAGTGCCAACAGTGCATTTCAAAGTGAATTGATACTGATGTCCTGGGGAATTCGAAGACACAGAAATCCTCCGTCATCATCAATTTGGTCCCCGAATGCATTTTGGAGTAGTGAGCACTATTCTGAAAGTATGGCTTTATAAATGAAACATGGTATCGAAAATGACAAGAGAAGCTGATGCTGGTGGCGTGATTATTTTTATCCAATATAGTCGGCCATTTTTTTTTCTGGAAGGAGGATCCCGAGAGTATGTGCCCATATTTGGGAGGGTGGTTTGGAATCTGCTAGACTGCGCAAGAGTCTAAGAATCTAACCTTAAATTACCTTTTTGGGCTATTTTTGAAATTCAATTCTGTGTCAAATATCCTAGCTGAAATAAGATGATTAAAAGACGACAGTTCAGTTTTACCAAGCCTTCCGCAAGAGTTCCATGTAGTTTTAGGCCATAAATAAAAAAAAATGGGTTTCCTTTAGAATTTTAGGGGGTACATATGGAATCCTTTGCAAGTCTTCTAGCCTTCTATGCAGTCTCTAGTGGCTTTGTATTGAAATAGCATGAAAAAAAAACACTGAAAGTACATACTTTTGGCCATATTACAACAAAATTGACTTCCTGCAAAATGTTCAGAGATCTCTCCAGATAAGACGTAAAGGTGCAACGAGAGATTTCACATACCAGGTGTGCCTAAAAAATCGAAAGTACTGATTTTTGCCCTGATGTATTGCTTTGCATCAAAAATATCCCTATCTGAAAGGATTAAGCCAAGAAATATTTCTTTGGTTCAAAATTGTGAAATTTCTAATACAAGGTAAGAAATTTATTGAGTGTCTTATCTATATGAAATTATTATTATGACAATATTTGGGCGACTCAAAATCTCTCATTGCACCTTTAATATTAAATCTTCATGAGCGTGCCATGTTAATTAAGACTCTCTAATTGACCTAGAAATAGGAACGAAATATGGTTCCAAGAGATATTATGAAATTGACAATCAGATTATCCACCTCGGGTTCCTCATAAAAAAAGACCCCTTAGCTTACTAGTTTTTGAGTATTCAGTCAATACCATCTCATTACAGTATTACGAGATAAAATACCGAATTGAAAAATGCTTGTGTTTTCACTTTCTTCTCCCATAATAATTCCCTCCAAACCATGCACACAGCCACGCACAATCTTAGCAATAATGCCAAACGATTCTAAGGAAGTGTGGCTGGATGCGTAATTGAATGAATCAACTGTGTTGACTATATTTTACATTTCTCAATGCCCTGGGTGTTTGCATGTAATATTGACAAAGTCCTAAACATTGCAGCTGCATTTTGCAAGCGGATTATCTTGCCAAAAGCTTGTGTTTGTGAGAATTAAGTGGCCGCAAATTGCTATCATTTTCTGAAGCATCTTTTGTGAAAGGTTAAGTAAAATTTTCCAAAATCAATAGCTTGTGATGCCTGACGTGATTTGATTAAGAGTGGCAATGCAGCGTGTACACCGTCAAAGCATGCCATGCAGGCTATATCGAGGATTTAGGGCAATAAGGCCCCATCTGCAATAGCTGCCAGGTGTTAGATTTGGCAGGTATAACACTTAATAATAACACAACTGACAAATGGCAGCTATTGCAGATGGGACCTTCTGGCAGTAAATCCTCAATATACACATAACCTTGCCCTGTTGCCCCCCTGAGGTCTACCACCTTTCTTACAGTATCTCTGATTGGCTCTTTATAGGATATTATGTGACATAACCTCTCAGCAACCAATCAAAATAGATCTTCCTTATATCTGTAATCTGTATGCACCTTAAGCTTTCATACCATATTTCCAATTGGCTAAGTACATGATGTAATCCCAGAGGGTGTATGCACCAATTTTGTGAAATTTCACCTATAATAAGGTTGTGAGATCCCACAAAAATCCTATTTTTAACACATAAAAACCCTAACTTTTACACTCATTTTAGACCACAAAGTGCTAGTACTTATCATGATCCTGAAATGTTTTGTGGTCCTTAAACTTCTTGAATACTTTTTATCCCTAACCACTGACATGGGTAAAGAACAGTAAATTAAATTAGTGAAGCAAATGCTAGTGGTATTAAAATTGAAAATAATTCAATTTATATCAATCAAATATCAAAAAACAAAAAATGTTCAACTTTAGGTTGTTTTTTGACAAGCTCAAAATTATTCCCCCTGTTTCTTTCAAACACCAATTGCTCTTACATCGCTCTTTGAAAAAAATCACTCCCTTTTCATATAAGCAAACATGTTGACTGTTTATGGAGGAAATTCTAGTTTAAGTGTATTTGCATAGTTTGCGAAAAATTAAAAAACTTAACTAACGAGTTTGTTTTTTTTTTACACTTTTGTGTCATCTGCAAGAGGGGAACATTGTTGGGATTGCTTTTAATAGTGTGTGTATCCGCCTGTCTTGTATGTCTCTGATAAAAATGTTGAGGGTCCAAATGTTAAACCCTAAATGTTTATTAATTAATTTGAAGTGTATTGATGTGGTATAATCTTAAGTATGTTGCACTTATTATTGTGAATATTGCAATTTTGATGTGTTTTATTATGCGCCTGCTTGGCCTCAATGAGTAACTCTTGCAAAAGAGGCAACAAACAAACAAATACAAAAACAAACAACTAAAATGTAGTCAGCGCCAAAGGCATGGTATTAGAGGCAAACGGCACACATAAACGATTCAGGGATTGAAATAAACAAACCTCTTAAGACGTATGTCATCAATTGTCACACGGGTGGTTCACGGTTGTGGTCATTAAGTCAAATAAGACTGGCAGTTTAAAGCGTTGCCACTTACCATTGCAAAGTAAGAAATCACGCAGGGAGCCGCGGGCAGCGGGCTATGTATTCCGAGTGAACTTTTGCCGCCCGTCAAATGATTTCATGCTGGGAGCCCGCTCGTCACTCTATACATATTATTGCTTGTTACAGTAACCGAGGAGGGTGCCTTTGTAATCGGGTTTAAAAGCAGTGAAGAAGAGGAGGGATTGGCTTCGTATTCATTACTATGGGTCGTTTGGCAAAGTCCTTGGGCCCAAGGAGCCTGTTCGACGACACATCAGAGGCGGTAGTTATATCACCAATTTATGAGTTTCCTCCTCCCTTTGACAGCGTCACTTTTCCTTTCAACCCTGAAATGGCCTAGTATGGTATGCACGACATGAATAATTATGTCCTATGTGGGGGCACTCAACTTTGGTTTGGGTAGCTGTGTGCAGCAAAAGCAGAACTGAATGGAACTGAATTTTTTCCAATTTTATGGACTTGGGAACCTGGATTTTGGCCAAATTAGGGTTGTGGAGCTAAAAGAACGTGACAAAATATGTAAAAAGTTAGAGACAAAGTAGGGGTCTTAAAACCGTGGAGTATGTTTGAACAGGGGGTCTAAAGAACTATAGAAGAGGTGGCGAACTAGGATTTTTACCCACCGCACATACCCTACTGCCATTTTAATGTCATTGCCCTCCATCTCAGGTTCTGGATTACCAGTTTACACAAATGTTTCCTTTTAGCAAAGAATCAAGGTGGGGGATTCCAAGTATCATCATCTAACCTGTGTCTAACTAGAGGGAGAATAGTCGGAAGTAGTCCACCTTTGATGACTGCCCTTTAGAGAATATAAGATAGGATTTGTTGTTTTGCTTATCTATTGTGTCATATTGTGTCATAAAAGTGGATGGACAGTCCAATAGTTTGAGTAGGGGGATGCCAGTGTGGCCACAAGAAGAGAAAGAGGGTCTAGACATTAAGATGGAGAGACAAGCTGGTCAACCAAATTAGAACTGTTGCATGGTCGTAACATGCAAGAGATAGACAAAATTTGTATCAGAATTGGGAGAGGCCTTTTACCCAGCAAGGGATGATGGGCGTTGATGTTGATGGACATGTAGACAAGACCACATTGCCATGTAAACTCTACCAGGTATGCCGACAGCATAGAATGAAAGGCCTTTGAGTACCCAGCCAGCATGGAGTCACCTTTCAGTCCATTGGTCAGAGACCTTTAGGTACATAGCCAACTGCCTGTAGACCTCCACTGTTGATAGAGTTGGCCTGTACTGACGGTACAGTGTCCCCTATCCTGGAGGTGATGCTTTGAAGTTGCACCAACGGTGCCATGTTGAATTGCCTGTGCTTCATGTGTTATTCATCAATTGGTCTCCATGTCACATTGGGGCATGTTGTTGTTGCAGTTTGATCAGTGGCTCGCCTCATAAAGATAAAGGTCGTGTGTTCGAGCCCTGCTGTCGGCCAATGTTTTGTGGCATGGGCAAGGCACTTTTACCCCACTTGCTCCTTGCCTCTCTCCACTCCACCCAGTAGGATAAATGGTTACCCTGGCATAACATCCTAATTTATTTTCTATATTTTCTTTCCACACATCATGGTACTACTACTAAGCATCACATAAAATACATATTTATTAAATACATAATTAATTGGGAAAATTTGGATTGGTGTAAGAGTCCTGGAAAATAAGCCTAATTCCCAGATCTATTGTTCAATGTTTCAATTTGTTTCTAATTTGATTATGAATACTTTTTTATAAGAGATTTAAAAGAATGGATATATTTTTGAATTTTTAAAACATGAGGGTTGTATGTTGTTCCACTGTTTTACCACTGAGGTAACAACTAGAGTTTTCACCAAATTTCATTTTAAATATTTGGGTTTCCAAAGTCTGCTGCTGTCTTGTTGCATATGTATGATTTTTAGCATTCATTGTAAACATGTTGTAAATGTTTTTGCTCAGGTTATTACAAAAACGTATTTGAACATAAGGTTCCAAAATAAAGATCACACAATCTACAATTTTAGGTTGAATATATTGATAAAGTGAGGATTAGAAGCACTTCTATATTCACTATTACTGACTGCTCTAATGCCGTTTTTTGTAAAATGACATTTCTCCTTTTCAACATTGGCATGTACTTCCCCATGCATGATACCATAGTTTAATGTTGGAGAGGAGAGAGTGTTGTAGAGATTTAGAAGTGCTGCTCTCCGAAGAAAATGTTTTACTTTGTATAAAATAACATAGCACTAAGCATTTTTTTTTTCGCCTAACTCCTCAATATGACTTTTCCAGGTCAAATTTTGGTATATGCTACCCAGAAATCTAAAGCAGTGACTTGATTAATTTTCGGTATACAATGGCAATTTCAATCGGTTTTGGTATAGTTTCTTTTGTTTTGATATGAGTGCCAAAATCATGTACTTGTTTTTTTAAGGTTGAGTGAAAGTTTATTTGACTTGAACAGTGTTAGTTTACTAATCCCATAGTCATAATTGGTATTATTTTTTTTATTTCTTGGTGTGATTTAAATGCACTAGTGGCATCTGCAAATAAAATAAAATACAATTCATGATCAGCATTTGGTATATCATTAACATAAATAATAAATCCCAAGGGCCCTAAAATTGAGCCTTGGGGCATTCCGGTGTCATTATGTTTTGTTGAAGATTTATGACCGTTATAATCAACATTATTGTGTTCTGTTTTTAAGGTAATTTTTGAACCAATCCAAGACAATACTTCTGAGGCCATAGTGATGCATTTTAGCTAAAAGGATGTCATGATTGATGGTATCAAATGCCTTGGAAAGGTCCAAAAATACACCAGCAGTTGTTTGATTACTATTAGAAGCTTGTACAATTTTATCTACAAGCTTGGCTATTGCCATACTCGTAGAATGTTTAGGACGGTATCCAAATTGGTTTTCAAAAAGAATGTTGTGCTTGTCCATAAATGAAATGCTAAAAACAAGACGCTCTAATATTTTTGAAAAACCTGGAAGTACTGAAATTGGCCTCTAATTAGTGAATATATTAGTACTATCTTTCTTATGAATGGGAACAACTCTGGCAATTTTGAGTTGGTCTGGGACAATGCCAGTTGTTAGTGACATGTTGAAAATGGTGGTTAGGGGAACACTTAATTCGTGAGTAAGTTTTTTAATGATGAAACCTGTGATGCCATCATGACCTGGGCTTTATTTAGTACTTAAATTATTAATAACTTCAATAACTTCATCCTCTGTAATTGGAGCAAAGAACATGGAACTCTTTACTGGGATAATAGAGAGATAAGTGGAGAAGTTAGTATATGCTGGGAATGCAAAACAGACTCGCTGTGCGGGAGGAGTGGCGAACCCCCCACAGCAACATTATATGATTGAGGAGTCTGGCCCAAACGCCAGAGACAGAGCGATGGGCACTCCCGCCTGCGGGCGCACCATTTGCATTTTTTTGCCAGGGTTAGAAATTCGTGGAAAGGTCAAAGGTGCGAGAATCTGTTATGGTGTGAAAATCTGTTTAGATTCTCACAATGAAGATTTACAAAAATCTTAGATTCTCCTACATTTAATATGTACTTTGATTCTTGAAATTTTGTTCAGGAGAATCTTTGCGAGAATTGATTCTCGGATTCTCGCCAAAATTCTAACCCTGGGCTCTGGAGTTCCATCACAAAACTATGGTAGAGGGTACTTCAAAGTTCCCATTGCATCATCAACTTCAAATTTTTCCCCTCTGGCAGGTATCTCATAACGGATCTGGCTGTGTACAATGGAAGTTTAGCCTGAAATCCGGATCTAGGTCACTTCAGCCTAATGAAGAGATCAGTCACTTGAAACATGACGGGGTCTCTCAACACATTCATGTTTGATAACACCTTTCCACGAAATTGTAACATAACACGTATATTGCATTTGAGAAATTTAAGGTGCACTGTAAGATTTTGTTGCCTTTGTTTTTGTACATTGTTCGTCAGATATCCTTAACTCTGTGAGTACTGTCTGCTGATCAGTCAAAATAAACTTAAAGCAATAACAGCACATTTTTAAAGAGTGCCCCCAATTTTCAAAATTTGATATTTCTGCACAGTTATGTTGGTTATTGTCTAGGAAACTATACCTGCGAACGAGAATGCTCAAAAATGCGTATTTATCATAAAATAAGCGATTTTGTAATTAAAATTGGGATCCCAGATTGTACTTAACAGCAAAGCTGAAAATGCTAAGTTTATGTCCGTCAATGATGAAATAGTGCCACCTCAATAAAATGACCTCTAACTTGACTTGCCTGAACCAATAAAACAACTAATGGATGAGCGTAGACACCTACATGGCGCTATTTCCCGGCTATTTCATATTGGAAGGCCATTTCCAACAGCCGTTGAATTATTATCGGAGATCTCCGATATTAATTATTCTAATTACAAAATTCGTTCGTTTGTAACACATAGACATTTTTTACCTTAAAGCCACTATCAGTCATTTTTTTCCAAATTCAAAATGCCCATTTTGTCTTTAAATTACTAGTGTTATGTCATATCAACAACTTATATTACAGTTCTTTGTGAAAAACAGACACTAAAGCATTTTAAAGCAGTCTTGAAGATGCCATTTACGACTGTTTCTAGGCCTTAAAAAAGTTGGGATCCCGATTTTTATTAGTAAACAAAGCATAAAAATCGGCCACTGCTTGACAAATACAACGTGTTACGCTTAGCCACTTACAGGGGTCTTTAATACAGTGCAAAAAAATGGACTTCGATGAAAAATAGGGGGTGCAATTTGTTTACATTTTGAAAAAATCGCTGATATAGGTATAGTTTACTACCCAGTTACCAATGCAACTGTAAAAATCTCAAAATATTTGGAAAATTGGGGCGCTCTTCAAAAAAATGTGCTATTATTGCTTTAAGCGATTTTTACTCAGCAACATGGTATTAAAGAATGGTGGTATGGCTGAAGAGGGCTGGAGCCTTAATATTTGGAAGCTGCATTTCAACTGGTTATTGAAATTAATATAATATATGACCTAATCTACCAATTAGAAATTCTGCATGAGATTAGTTCGGGGGGGGGGGGGGTTCCTTGTCAGTGCAAGAGATCCAATTGCAGGCAGACATGTCCTGATCGCAGGGCAGAAGGGTGAAGGGCTGATTTACATGAATGTCTTTTCCTTCCTGATTTTCCCTCTAAAAATTTCTGAGTGGGAACTCTAGCTCCCTCCACCCCATCCCTGGCACCCTACTGTCTACGCTGTGCTCCTGGGGGGGGGGGGATATATTTTCTGCAAGAGGAGAATTGCAGTATCAAAAGTGTTGTTTAAAATAACAAATTTGAAAGATAGTAAAATGTAATCTTTCCCTAGGCTAAAGAGGTCCATATTGGATTGCTAAGCTTTCAATTACTCTAGCGAGTGTCACCTTTAAAGCAACTTATTAGACAAGATGGTATGCCTGGTAACCCTACCGAAGTCCGAATTGACGCAAGTCCAAAAAAGATTATGCCATGGATTAAATCTGCTATACAGCGGGTTGGATGTTGCCGATTTGTTAAGATGCTTGTAAAAGTATGCATGTACATGCCAGTTATAGCAGCCGTCACTAAAGAACAGGCCTCGTTTCTCAAAATGGGGCATATTGTGCGTAAACATGGAAGTGCGGGTCCGATTGGCTTTTTGAATCGGGTCATAGCCATAGTCTGATTGGCTGATTGCACGTTAGACTTCTGAGCAAGTTGCATAAAGAATAAATAGGCCGTCCATATCGCTCATTAGCTGATCGTGAGCGTACACGCAGTCAAGAGAAGGCTGTTCTTTGTGACAGCTACTATAATAAGTAATTTTAATGTGACAAATGGTGACACTTTACAAAGGCCCAAAACAAAAATAACACAAGCAATGGTTTGAGGCAAAAAGTTTGGATGTTGACATCTTGGAATCTTGGTTTTAAAATTAAAAAGATATGTTAAAAATATAATATTTACAATACTCATCACTCAGCGATGCCTATTCAAAATCGAACATGATTTCGTCTTTGTTGTAAATTGGTTAAGTAGCAGAGTAAACCTTCGGACTTAAACAAATTCAGACTTCGGTAGGAATGCGATACCTTGAGAGCGGTCATCAAAGTGATTGAAATGCTAATAGGTATGACCAATTAACAGCTATTGTTGGCATATCAATCACTTTGCTCTCCCTCAGTGGATTTAAGGGCAGTGTCTTGTCTAATTAGGTGCTGACGATGACACTCACTTGAGTCTCAAAAGCTCGGTCATTCTATATGGGGCTCTCTAGAGAAAGATTAAATTGTTTACCAACCTAAAGATGTTCAGTTAGTTTCTGTGTACCCAGGGAGGGTACTCAAGTATTTCTAGGTAGGTATGACATGTAGATTTTCAAATATGGGGCTATAGAACAGATTTAAGGATTAAAAATAAGAACTTTGGAAATTGGAGCTTGTTTTTCATCAAATTGATTTGAGGTATTTGATGTAAAAATTGGGGTAAATTATACAGTTTGTTAAATAAAAGGTGGCCTGTGGACTCTGGAACTTAAATTGGATTTTAATGGGAGTCTGTGGAACTGAAAATAGGCCTGAAAAATAAGGGTGTTATGGTTGACAAATACCTATACCACCTTTCAATACAAGTCCCCCCCCCCCAAGTCTGGAAGTTTAACCAGGGACAAATGTGTGATTGTGAGTGAAGTGGCAAAGCCTTCAATTATTTTATTGTTGGATGAAAAAATAGTTTCATAATGTTTTATGTACTTGAACCACATTCAAACATTCCTACCCATGTCATCAACCTTATCAAAAGCGAGTTCATCGAAAAACCATACTGTGTGTATTGCAACATGCAATTGTAGGCCGTCTGAACCGCAGATTGTCCTCATAACCCCAGCTGACGTGATAGAGAAACATTGACGGGTTAAAGGTAGTCTTTCAATTCAATTGTCTGTCTGTCTATTGCTGTGATTGTGTGTGTGTGATTGTGTGTGTGTGCATGTGCTTTTGTGTGTGTGCGTGCATGTGCGTGTGGTTATATTCAGGTGTTTTTTCTGAGATTCCAATGGTCTTGTTACTCAGTCTTTGTGATTTCAATTTTAGAGTAAATATTTTTATTCTGAGTTTTTTCTATTGCATATTTTATTACCACAACTTTATTTATGATTTCCATATAATTTTCATTTTTATTTATTTAAAATAGCTCATATTTTTCCTTGTGTAAATTAGGACCTTGTTCAAACTAGGACTCCCATGGATGAAACCCCCGGAAGTTTTAAAATTGCCACATGCAGGAAAAAAGGGCAAAATAATCCCTCCACAGCTATGACTAGATGAAAACAAATTTTGATGATTTTTTTTGTTTTTTGATGAAAAAAATTTGCTGAAAATATTTTTAGGAGCTCCATTCAGATTGCCTTGAAAGATATAGGCCTAAAGCTATTTGTATTCCTTAGCAGTAGCCTAATTTAACTTGCATTGGCTGGGGGATCCCACTTGGCAGAAATTGTTGGATACCCATCTGACTGAATTCCTGTTTCCAGAAAGGAAATTTTCCCCATATGAGATTCAACTCTGTAATTTGACCCCAAAAAATCACTTTAAAATTTTTTTTTAAATTAAAATCAATTTCAATAATGCTTCAAAAAGTCCTGTTTATGCTTAATCCTGTATTAATCACAGTTTTTGAAAATAAATTACCTTCGTAGTCACATGAGCAAGAAGGAAAGGAATACCTCCGAGAATCTATTAAAGGTCCCAGGAAAAATGCAAATAAAATTGAGTGATTTGTGTCAAGTCTACAGGAGGGACCAGAAAGCATCCCATATTTGGGTTGGGTGTGATGACATCATTTGTGGTGTACTATTGATTTTTTCAGAGAGTAATAGAAAATGCCAGGGACTGGTGTGAATATATTCATGACACTGGACGGAAAATCAAGTGTTTCCACTAATGATATCAATGGCAGTTATTTTTTCTGGCCCGTTTATTGCAATGGATTGTCCCACAAAGATTTAGGAGTAGGTTGATCTATTTGAATTTCCTGGGACCTGTAAGACTTTAAATATGAGGAAAAAATCCCCCCCCCAAAAAAAGCTGGTTCACTTGGAAAAGGCACAGCCACATTTCCAGGTAGGGTGGTAAGATTAAATTTTGCAGTCGATACAAAATAATACTTGTACTTCCTTTTCCCTACATAATAAATTATTCGGTAGGCCTTATTTTCTTTAAAACACAAAGTTAGTCTCCTGTCCCAGCAAAGCAAGATGACCAGTTGGAAAGTAGAATAAAAATACAGGATAATCCAGAACAAATCATCATTTAAAGGCACTATCAGGGATTTGCTAAATCAGTAAATCAAAAAAATCATCAAAAAATAAATTTTTCCAGGTCTTGTAAACAAGCTGTATCATAACATTATCCTTCAGTGATAAGCCCAAAAGCAACCCAATAAGGACAAAATCTGATATTTTAGTCATGACTGTCAGTAAGGACACTTACTACTCCAAAACATAATGAATGGAGATTCATTGAACCATACAGTTGTCTATCCTTTTAGGTCACGTATTAGTTTAGAAAAAAATCTACAGAGTCAGACTTATTGGCTCTGTATTCGGAAAGGGAGTCTAACTTTAGACCTGGGTTTAAAAACAAGTGTAACAGCGTGTCCTTTATTCCTTTCAAAAAAAAAAAATATGACAGTAATTGTAACAGGTGAGAAAATTCGTGTGGATGGCTTCCGGCACATCCACAAGGAATTTTCTCACCTGTTACAGCACATTTTTGAGTATGTTGGAAGGAAAAAAGGTCCACTCCTGTATGTGGAAGGAAAAAAAAGGTTCCACTCATTTAGGACTAACTTGTGTTTAAACGCAGGTCAAATTTAGACTCCCTTTCAGAATACAGCCATTGTCTTAAAACATGACTCGGATTTGAAGTCGTGCTTGTACTCTGGGGCTACACACAGCTGCACAGGCATGCATGGAAACCCTCCATTCTTAGCCATTCTATCATGTAGACCTCATTACCAACCAACCAAGTGGATATGCCAACTGTATCGCCTAACAACAGTTGATAACAAAACAGTCTGGTGTCAGTAGGTGAAAGAGACTATGCACAAGGGCATGCAGGCAGGTTCCAGAACAATCAGGGGACTGTAACATTGGTAAACACGCATAGGCCTACATTGAAAGTTATGTTAGACGCTTTAAGCTGTAAATAATTTAGTAGGCCTGCTTTATGTAATTTAGTAGTTTATATCAACAAGTATTAGTTATAAAGGATGAGCCCCTGCGGGTTCGGGGTTAAAGAATGGCCCGAGGTGTTCCCCTGCATGTCGTAAAAGGCGACTAAAAAGGGCAACTCGTCTGTTATTTGACAGACGGGTGTATTTAAATTAGGATTATATTAAAATGTGAGATGATTTGACTGTGTAATTGTATTATTAGATGTTCTACGTTGTATACTCGTTTAAGTACATGTAGCTTAAAATCAATGTAACATGAAAAACAAACAATTATCAATTACATTTGTAATAGGTAAGACCACCTATTTATTTTTTTTGTAATAGTAAAATAGCTAGCTATGTATTAGGGTTTGTACTGTATAATGTTGATGTAATTTACAATCTATCAGTTTGGGCATAATGCCAAGTGTTATTGGACCATTTTATAAAATGTACAGGTATGAGACCATCTATTTGGTCTGGTAAGGGGATCTCATGTTTGCATGTTTCTGATTGGCGATTATCTGTATTTGAAGTGGAAGTTTGCTTGTTAATGGATTGAGTGATGACCTGTGTATGCGGTTATGAGCTCGTATAGTTATTAAAATTTATCAGTATATCTTTTGAAACTTGTTTTGATGAGGCAGTTTCAAGTGTATTCTTTGCAATTAGTTGGTTTATCTTGTGTTATACATGGAAGGTTGATGCTCTGGTTCATCACTGTTATTGATGTGTATCCTTTTGTAATTGTTAATTGTAATTTGAAATTGAAATGAAGTTTAATATGCGGTGTTTTTATATTAATGGTAAATGACAAATGTAATGACACGATATAACACAATTGTGTTGATTGTCGTTAAATTTTATACTCACCACTCACTCACATATAAAGGGATGAAAATTGAAGTTACTATGAAAATCCCAAAACCTATATTCCAACAAAAAGATCTTTTTTCTCTGTCTTGATAAATCAAGTCTGGTATAAAATTGGATACTTGAGCCCGTATTTATTGGTAGAGCTATGAGTTGCAAAAAGATTTTGAGAGAGTAGTCGAGCCCAATATTTTAAATCTGCGACGTAGCGAGACCAACAAATATTAGGCGGGTGTAAATCATCCAATTTTATCATTAGTTGGGATCCAATATTTTCCCATCCTTGGATCCATACAAACATAATGGTAAAATTGGACAGCATTAAATTTCTAAGGGTTAATTATGTCAGATGTTTCCTTGAAAATTTTTCAGTGGAGGAGGGGGTAGGGGGAGATGGAATTTAAGAACTGACAGTATTCCGGACTATTATGGGAGTTTTTTGTGAAGGCTGAATTGCCCTACAGGGCAAAATTCCATGATGTGTTTTAATGTTTTAAACATTTAAAAATGGGGTGCACAATCATGGTCAGATTTGTCCTATGTTGTTTTCTCCCTCCTGAATCATGTCACACAAATGTCTGATTACCAACTTTGAGTTGAATTGGTGCATCCATTTGGAGAGTAGAAACAAAAAATGGGTTGTTAAATTGGCCCACAGGACATTGGTGTTAATAAATAAAACAAATTTATTTAAACCGGTTCTTGTTCATGACATCAAAGGAAAACATTTCCTAGGCCTAAAATTGCACTGGGGCTATAAGGCCAAGTAAAAAAATTACTAGTTTCTCGTCCTCGCGCGCGTGCGTTTGGCTGCCGCATCAAAAAAAGTTTTTTTTCTTTTTTAATTAATTTCTTAAAAAAAAAAAAAATTCATCGAAAATCGGAGTAGGAGTAGAGTAGCTAAAATTTCACATTTTAGTCGCTAATTTGTTCTCTTATGCAGTCTATTTATGCATTAGTCAGCACAGGGAGAGTCTATGAGGCCTGCGAGATGACGATAAAGTAATTGAAATATTGAAATCTCCCTTGTGGAAAGTACTCTTTCACAGTCGGTATTTTCTTTTATTAATTTAGCAGTCTATTTAGGCATACTCGCACGGTAGAGTCTAGACGCCTTGGGATTAAAAGTCTATTGAATATTGTAATCTCCCTTGTGGAACGTACTCTCTTTTACAGTCGATATTTTATTAATTTAGCCCCGTGTATCGCCCACTAAAAAAAACAAAAAAACGGGTTGCATCAAAATTAAAATAACGACTGGAAATAACGACTAGTATCAATGTACTTCCTGGTTTCTGAGAATGTTTAGAGCCGCCCATGTTTAAAGACAGCTTGTCTTTCAGAAGAAACGGGAAAAATACCACGGAAATCGCGTTCATTGTCTTCTGCGTGAAATAGGCCATTATCTTCTTCGATTAAAAGACCACCAAAAATCATCGTTTGTGAGATAAAACCAACAGATGTGTTTTAGATTTTCCAAAGGACAGCGGTACTAAGAAGTAGAAGGATGGTTTTGTTGGTGTTCTGTTGGCTACGAGTGCCGACTGGCACTTCATTCAGATTTCGGATCAATACTATGGACGTACGTACCGATTGGAGATCAGATTTGATGGACCTTTTCAATGAATTGCTTAACTTTTTCTAATGTGTTTAATTTATTAAGGGCCACATGTCAAGGTTTTTAAAAGTTAGTGGGAGAATTGCCTTTTGGAAGCAAAAAAAACATACCTGTGATGTCTGAAAAAAGTAAGTCAAATTTGGGAAGGAACATCCGCCAGCTTGGATTCGGCAATTAAAAAAAAACAAAAAAAAAAAACTGCCCCTCCTCCTTTTTCAAAGTTTTAGTAGGAGAAAAAGAACAAGTTTTTTTTTTACTTGGCCCTATAAAAAAAGATTTGTAACTTTCTTCTTGATATCAAAATCTGAATTGTGATGAGAGTATAAAAGTGGGATGAGGTTGTAGATCAGGTCACCCACCTTTAAACCCTGGGCACTACCTGCTATTCTTATCAGGAAGGGAGGCTCTGGTCACTCAATTCCCGTTTTTCCCTTTCCTGGTCGGCCAGAAAACAAATACCGATCAAATAATTCATTATTTTCTTTAACCCTTACACCCTCAAACACCAATAAACTAAATGAGATGAGTGGGGAGGAAACATGCACTAGCAAAAAGATGCGATGACGTATCGCACAAACACTTCATATGGGCCAGCGGACTCCTTGTGGCTTGCCTGCCTGTCATTGGAATGGGGGACGGAGGCCGGGGTCGAATCCGCAGGGCCCTTCAGGTTTCTTTAGTTTCTACACTTTAACCATTTCGTCTCTCTGGAGATGATAGCTAGAAAACCAAAAGGCAGTTAGGGCTAATTAGAAAAATGAAAAGAAACGGGAATTGACCTTAAAAATCATGTAAGAAAATACATCCCTGGAGTCACCGGATGCTTGTAAGCTTAAAATTTGGCCTTCCAGTCGAATTCAAATTTTGGATATTTGTAGGAAATGGGGCTTTCCTCTGTTACATCTGTTTCAGATTTTGGTTTCGGCTAAATTTATTAGCTAGTGTAGATTGTTCTGCTCTGTACTCAAAAACTATTTTGTGAATGTTTTGCTCACTCTTCTAAGTAGGCCTACACCAAAAAGGTACAAAATTTAATATTTAGCATTAACATAACTTTGGTATATTAAAAGTAAATTTTAGCCCTGCCACAGTAGACACTGATCTGAACTTTCACCTACATTAGTAAATACAAAAAAGATGGGATGGGTGGAAACAAATTAGGAAATAGAAATCAGAACATCGGTTTCACCTTGTCACATATAGGCCTGTTTACTACGGAAGAAGGTCGCAACATTCATTTTTTGTGGTATCTGGGAAGAACATGCTTCCTTTAATTGCGGACATGGTGTATGAAAGCATAAGTGCATTATTTTCAATAAATCTGATTAATATTTCCCAAGATAAAAGGGCCGGTTCCATATTGTTCAATATCTTGGTCAATATTTTGAAAAGTAGGTAATATGAGTGCTGTTGATGCTAATTTTAGGAAATCTCATGTTTGTAGAATAACACGAGCTTAACCTCCCTCTGCTCGATGTACCACCTTTTAGATTGACCCTATTTATAAGATGCTCATGTATGAAACATACTCAAAGATGCTCATCCAGGCATGGCTTTTTTGGCCCCACAAGACCATGTGCTATGTGGACTTATGTGGGCTTAAACCGCAGATGGATGGGTGGGTGGGTGGGTGGGCGGGCGGGTGGACGGATGGGCAGTAAAAGCATTAATCCACTCTACAGACCAAACCAATTACTCAATGAACTTCTAACGTTGCACGGTGATAGAACATAATAATGAGGTCATGTGCTGTATACTTTTGTACAGGTTATGAATTCTAATGAACTCATTTGCATATTTGGAAGAAAATTCATTAATCCACTCTACATAAACCGATTATTCAATGAAAGAACTTGGCATGGTGATAGAACATGATGAGATCATGTGCTATATACTTTTTGGACAGGTTATGAATATTGATAGGCTCATTTGCATATTTCAATTAAATGTGATTAAACCACAGTTGCAGGGCGTTCTTAGTTACGCACCACTTAATTCTTTTCTTTAATTACCCTGGAAATTGAAGAGATAAGCATCAATAATGTGAGAGGATAAAATAAATTTGCTTATTGCATATAAATTGGGGACAATTCTATTAAACTACTTATAAGTCAATATTTTTGCGTACAGTTATTTTCGCGAATTTGCCAAAGGCCGACATTCAGCGAGTTTTTATTTTCGCGATTGTCAAAATTTGTTAACAGGAAATGCTCATTAAACTTACTAATTGACCCCAAATATAACAAATTTCATCTCCCTGATAGTGCTTTCATTTATAATATCTTTCTAAAGTTCTTACTATTGTATATTTTTTTATGCTGCAACCCCGTTTTCTGTGGCATATGTTGCAAGCTGCTGTAAAAATTCCTACCCCATGAAGTCCGGATGCCGTTTACCATGTTTACAGTACAATGTTTTGTGTTTACCATTTTTGAGCATATCTTGGAATAAATTATTTTTCGTGAGTTTTTATTTTCGCAATTGTAGATTTATTCGCGAAATTTGTGAAAATAAAAGCCTCGCGAAAATGTCTACTTATACAGTACTTTAAGGAAGGGGGAATGGGGAGTTTGCCATACTGTCTCCTGCAAGTTGACATGCAGCAATGGTGACGACTCCAAATATACACAAAACAGCTGATTGTGCTGCACACCAGAATAGAAATGAAAATCAATAATTATATTAATGTATGTGTTAGAGGTCAAACTGTTCAGGTCATGGTGCACAATATCACACTTTAAAATCATGGACATTCACTGGGAAAAGTTTTTTCTATCTCAAGTTGGATTTGTTATACGTATATATATATATATATGTAAATTTTAGAACCAGATAAAATGTACTGGTTTTAACTTTTTAAATCCAATGTGGATTTCATGCTAACTACTTGCAGGTTATGTACTCGCAGGTTATGAAGATACCAACACATGGACTCTAATGATTTTTCCCCAATATTCCGGATTAGCAAATCGCAGCTTATCCCTTTAATCCAATATTATCTGCCAATTGGTCATAGTAGAACTTATGTGAACAGCAACAATAACAACAGCAGTAGCAGCATCAACAGCAGTAGCAACAGCAGCAGCTGATTAAAATTAAGGCATTCATTCATTTTGGGACAGACGTGAGCAAATCTCAACTCTATATGAGGAATATTGTAATTAAAATGTTGATCTTGTTTTTGAAAAAAATTGGCTTCACATTTTTAAGTGCTCTGTTATTTGTTTGCTTGTTTTGCAGAATCAAAGAGTTACTCGGTTATGAAAGCAAAAACCTGGTGGGCAGATCGTGATGCATTGAATTCTACACGCACTCGACCAATGCGGCAATTGAACAAAGGCCAACGAGATTGTAAGGTATCTTTTCATGTAGGTCTAGAAAGTCCTTAAAAAAGGTAAAAGATTGCAGTCAGGTGGAGAGTCAGTGACGGTCAGGTCCGTCAGTAGGATCCGACCCGATCGCAGGCCATAACTGAGCACGCGAGTCGGACCACCGCCCGCCCGCTTGCCATTGTAATTATCTCAGCAATCTTTTTTCTACATGGCACTCATGTTTAGCTTGTTTTCTAAAGGCACCTATCAGTGATTTGCTACATCAACAAACATAAAAAAAAAACTATAAAAAAATCAGATTTTGGCAAATAGGCCCGTGTAACAAAATAGCTATGCTAAATACCTGCAAGTGCTAAGATTGAAAACCAACCTAAAACAGAGATGCCCAGTTTTCCGGTTTTTTACCGGGAAATCAGGGTTTTTTAACAACACCCCAACAAACTGTCCGGTTGTTCCGTTTTTTTTGTGTGTTTAGTACAATTTCCAAAAAAAAAAAACGGTTTTCGGTCGTTTGGGAAGGCCAAAAAAAAAAAATTGGGTTGTATTGGAGTATACGGGCCAGTGCAAAATAATGTAGCGGCGCGCTGGGAGGGAATTTTTTTTTTTTAATAATGCATTACTACATCACAATCATCACTACCTATAGTCTTATTGAAAGTTATTATATTGAACGTTGACTCTGATTATTGGAAAATCTTAAAAAGAGAAGATGCCAAAGTACACCAGAACACAAAAAAACACAAAAAAATATGTGAGAAAATCGGATTTTTGAAAATCAATAAAAAAAAATTAGGGTTGGTATACCTTTTGTACAGGGCTTGATTTTCAAAAATTAGGGTACCCGTAGGGCGGGTTACTTCCAATTACAATTTTTGTTGGCCTAAGCCAAAAATATAAATAAGTGTGATGTAGTGACGGCATTAGGTGCTCTATAACGCTCCCCTCGGCAAGTCAAAAGTTTACGCGTGTCGTTGGTTTCCGACTCGATCAACACACCACCGTACGATTCTACAAGAAAATCTTACGACGGGTACCGTAAGCGATCTTCCTACAGGATCCGTGTAAGGAGTTGATCAGCGAGCGCGCGATGAGTGTTATGCATGGTTTTGCCGTATACTTCGGTAGGAAAAATGGAAAATTTTAAATTTGTTGAACGGACTGATGATTTACAAGCGATAGAATGAAAGATAAAGAATAAATGGAACTGGTCATGGTTGGAAGAGAAAGATGACAACGACGATTTTTTATCAGAGTACATGAGGAAACTGAACCAAGCTGGACTGGTGCACATGCATGACATGGATGGACCGTCACCATGATCACTGATCGTGGTGTAGAAACGCGCGAATTATGGATCGTCGGGGAAGAAAGCGATCAAGGATCAAATGATCACGCAAATAGAGATGTACATAAAAGAAACAGGGAGGGCATTGAAAGAGTTACCAGCTGTTTTTCAAGCCGCTGTTGTGAGGACTTAACAGAACAATCAGCTGGCAAGGCTAGGTAGGCATGTCAGCCCATCATACATGCATGTTGATCAGTCTTGACTCTTGATTATCATGACATCTGATTTGAAAGTGAACATGAAATTGTCAACAGATAAGCATATTTTCAATGAAAAATTACTATTCTGTTTGAAATATCATGTATTTTTGTGGGCCGCCAGCTATAGCTGGCAGGACCACTTAGCAATCCGTATGGTGCGTGGGTGTAAATGTATGTGTGTTTGTGTGTGAGGGTGTATGTGTGTGTCACAAATTGTTAAGTTTTTTTTAAATTGACCTCATTTGAAAAGTTTAACTTCAATCGGAACCAAACTTCTGTCATAGGTGCACAATGGGATCCCTCATATGTTGATGAGGTCAAAGGTCATGTTGAAAGGTCAAAGGTCATGTGAGGTCAAGTTGAAAAATGGGCTAAAAATGTAAAATTGATATAAATTGAAAACTTGAAGTTCAATTGGAACCAAACTTTTGTCATAGGTGCACCATGCGATCCCTCATATGTTGATGAGGTCAAAGGTCATGTTGAAAGGTCAAAGGTCATGGGGCGGCCCACAGCTTATATTCTTTGAATATAGCGAGCGCGAAAGCCGAGAACCGCGAAATTCTAGTTTCAAAGAAATTTGTACTCCAGATTGACTTTCTAGGTGATTTAAAAATGCTAAAATCCAGGAGCTCCGGGGGCGCTGCCCCTGGGCCCCCGCCGGGGCTCTGCCCCTGGACCCCGCCAGCCAGCCTAAGGCGGCCTCCTGGCCAATTTCCAGGGTTTTTTTTTTTCAATCAGGTGCTGGCATCTCTGTAATAAGGACAGAATTTGATATTTTAGTCATACTGTCCGTACAGGCACTTACTACAACACGTAACTGAATGGAGATTCATATCTTTGAATACTGCTGTTTTCTTCCTTTTCTGTCAATATTTCAGTTGCAAAAATATGAGAATTATACAGACTCATCCTTCACTTCAAGCTAATTTTGCAAATTCCAAATATTTTGCTTGTTACGCTTGAATCACTGATAGTGTCTTTAATCTATATATAGTGCTTTTGCACATGTTTTGGTGAAATAGGGATTTTTCAAGATTAGATTTCAGGTGATGATATTTTGGTTCCATTTACATTAAGTTTAGAAGGCAATGCCTGTGATCCGCTGATTACTTTGTTCTTTACAAGTTTTGAATATTAGATGCATTACATATCGTTGTTATTTCCGTGGCGTATTTAAACGAACTGTGTGTCCAATGGCTATGGTTACATGTCATTTCTACTTTGAAGGAGGTGTTTGCTTACATTGCGAACTTGTATATTAATTACTTAGTGTCACTGATGTTGATTTTATGTTATGCCACTTCTTTTGCAGTGTTTGCCAAAGAAAAATCTTGTACTTGGAGCTACCGTACCTTACGTCGTTATTTATATTTTAAGTCTATTTTGTTTCTCTTATTGTTTGCACTGAATATTAGGTATATATGGCAATTTTGCCTCTGGCTTGTTTTACTTCAACTCTGTGCGTCATTCCGTTTTTTCTACGAAGTAATCAATTTTTTTCCTGGCTTTTTTTGTTGACTTTATGAAATTTGAATTACACAAATTTGAATCCATATAGGTGTTGATAAAATAAGGTATTTTTTCATACTTAAATTTCAGGTGGTAATATTTTTTGTCCTAGCTCTGTTCAGTAGAAACATGTATATTGACACTTTTAATGGTACTTTCTAATTTTGTCACAGAGCTTACATTAGTGCTAAATTTAGATAAACATCCAAGTTCCGTCATTCCCCAGGGTTAAATTTACATTCTGTGCACAGACTGCGAAGATATTATCTAAATTAATTAACTGCCACGAGAGTATTAATGTTATCAGTCGTCATAGCGCATGCATGCAAGTGAAACTAAATCGAAACTATCTCCGGAAAATGAAGGGTTCTATGGAGATTGTTGTATCAGATGGTCCGCTATTATGTTTTTGTTTTAAATATGTATCGACATCGTAATTGGGCTGAACTATAGAACCTAGCCAAGAATAAATTGTACGTTTTTGTTGGGTACTTGGTGCTCGCAAACCGGAAAGTGAACACGCAATGGCTACGGGCCCCATCCCTTTTTCCCCCAATGCCTTTCGGTATTAGTCCAGCTTGAGAATTTTCAAACGCTGGTTTCAATTTCGCCAACTTTTTTTTTCACTTTTGAAACAGGATCTACATACTTACCGGACCGCGTAAAGTTAAATTGAGAGATCAAATCCGAATGCTAGTTAATTGATATATCTATCTTAGGGTAGTGTTAACCCTAGTGCTTATTGTTTGTACTCGAATTTCATGATTTTTGCACCATTTTAAACATCAAACTGTGTTCTATCGTTACCGTCAAAGGTTATCCCATGCAGACCATCCTGATTTGTACTTTTTTGCCGATTTAAAGCGACTGTTTGACCATTTTAAAGTCACAAAAATCCACATGGTCTTAACGGCTGGAATTTCAGCACATTACACGCTGTCAGGCGCAAGGTGCAGCATCGCGCGGGCGAGGTGGAATTTTTACTGCGTAATGAAGCGTGCGCGTGTTTTTAATGTACGTTTGCGAGAACGCATCTTGGAAAAACGAAAATCATTTTGAAAATGTAAACAAGCGCTAATTTAGACCAGACACAATTTTCAATTTCTTCTGATTTTAGAGTTATGGGAGAAATATGTTTGATCAATAGTGCATAAAGATGTAGTTTCAGCAATTGCACACATTACTCATTTTGAAGTTCAAAGATAAAGTTATTTGAGACAGAGACAGCTGAAATGGCATGAAAATTTACTTTTTTTACTAAAACACAGATTTTCCTCAATGTTCATTTCGCAAAATTTGGTAATTTTTCAGACAAGATAACGCCAAAAGTACCGAATAAAAGGTAAGGTTTAACTTTCCCACGATAGCAATCAGTGTTCTCTAGGGACGGTTTTCTCAATTTTTTCATTTTTCGATTTCTAACTAAGATATTCTCCAATCTATACTCAAATTTTGGAAAATTAAGGTTTTTCTTTTTTTAAAGCTTTTTGACATTTTTCCTATATTCCGAAAAGTAAGCTCTATTTTTTCAAATGACAAAACCTCCTAGACAATTTGCTTGTTTCTAAAAAATAACATATAAAAATCATGAAAATTCAAATTGTTTTTGTTATGCTGTCTGAAAATTTTTGGGGCAAAATCATGTTTTTTTAGTATTTTTCTCAAAATACGGAAAGTTTTACATTAATCTGATTCCATCATCGTTCATCTTCCAATTTACTTTCTAGAAATGGAACTGTTTTACAGACAACCAAATATTTGCGAAGTTACAACCCAAAATAGGTACTCGGAAGCTCAAGTTGACACTACCCTAAGAGTTACTGAAGTGTTTTGAAAGGGCCATTATGTAACTGAGTAAACCAAATGAAAAGACAAATTTAAATATTAATTTTATGAAAATATCTCTTCACATTTAAACAACTTCAAATGGTCTGGTGACTTGTTCAGGGTTTTGATACAGGGTTTGTTAATCGAGGGAGTGGGGGCATGTAAATTGGTAAATTTCTGATTCGTTCCACGGTTAGAATCCGTTTTTGTGTCGTCTTCAGAATTGCAGAAGGCACATAGGATTACTCTGGCGTATGTCCTTGTGTGTGTCTGTGGGTATGTCTGTTTTTGTGTCTGTGGTCAAAATGTTAACCCTTAATATATTGTATGCCCTATGTGTTCCGTAAGGGCTATGGTTGACAAATTATTGTCTTGTTTCTCAAAAATAACATATAGAGAAATCTTGAAATTCAAATGTTTTGGTTTATGCTGTCTGAAAATTTTGGGCAAATCATGTTGTTTAGTATTTCTCAAAATACGGAACGTTTTACATATCTGATGCCATAATCCGGTTCATCGTCCAATTTTACTTTTAGAATGTTACTTTTACCAGACAATCAAATATTTGCGCAGTTACAAACCAAAATAGATACTCGGAAGCTCAGGGTTGAACTACCCTTAAGAGTGACTTAAGTGTTTTGAAAGGGCCATTATGTAACTGTATTTCAACCAAATGAAAGAAAATTAAAATATTAATTTTATGAAAATATCTCTTCAAATTTAAACAACTTCAAATTGCTTCTGGTGACTTGTTCAGGGTTTTGATACAGGGTTTGTTTAAATCGAGGGAGTGGGTGGATTCGTAAATTGGTAAATTTCTGATTCGTTCCACGGTTAATCCGTTTTTTTGTCGTCTGCAAGATTGGGCAGAAGGCCATAGGGATTACTCTGGCGTATAGTCTGTGTGTGTGTCTGTGTTGTATTCTGTGTGTGGTGGCTGTGGTCAAAGTTAACCCTTAATATATTGTATGCCCATGG
Source organism: Ophioderma brevispina (assembly GCA_023653785.1). Lineage (NCBI taxonomy): Eukaryota > Metazoa > Echinodermata > Ophiuroidea > Amphilepidida > Ophiodermatidae > Ophioderma > Ophioderma brevispina. Next base: position 41,939 of record JAMKCH010018218.1, read on the forward strand.
TGTTCCGTAAGGCTATGGTGATGTAACTTGGTTGAAAGGATGGGTGTGGGGTGACATGTTGGTGACCTCATGGTGCCCTTCGTGACCTCATGTGACCTCATGTGACCTCTGGCCCCATTCATAAAACGCACGGCCGACGACACTCGCGGTCCGGGACCGCAATGTATTTTTAATCTAGTCTTAGTGTTGAAAAATTTTAACCGGGATCCAGATCTATTACATGCCACATCATTCATAGTCTACAAAGACAGTAATATATCTCGGACTATGGTCTGACCCAAGGTCTAAAATATCTCTTGTTCAAGCAAGGATTTTATGATATATTGGTAACAAAAAATGAAAAGTTTTAATTTTTTAGGTTTTTTCTTTTTTTAAAATTTAGAATACCCATTTAGTTTTGATTTTTAAGTCAACCAATTTGAAACTTAAAATTTTGCTCGAACGTTATATTTAAGGTAAATGCCCTAAGTACTGTACTCGTATTCACTACCAACTTCCTCATGCCAGGCTTCCCAACTAACCCAAATGGCATCAAAAATGGTATCCGGAGAAATACCACCACATCCATTAATATGCAACAAGTGACTGGTATGTGCGGGGTTGTGGTGGGGGAACCTGAGGTTGCAACCATCTTGTTTTGTCTTTTACCACATCGGATATCATTGTGTTATTTTTGTGGACGTAACTTATGTGTCTAATGGCTACGCTTGGATGTCATTTCCAGTTTGAAGAAAGGTCTTTGCTTATATGCACAGACTATTTTAATTAAATTACTTAAAATCCCTTCTTTTACTCCTTTCTATTGCAGTGTTTTGCCAAGGGACAACTCCACTGGGAGCTATCGCTTCTTGGCCAAAGAGGGCGGTTACGCATGGGTACAAACCGAGGCAACAATCATCTCAGCAATAGACAAATAACCGCAGGTGTAGTTTCGTCAAACTACTGCCTCAGGTAGTCCTTATAATATTATTGTTAGAAACCTGGCTTGGTCAATGAATTATACTAGGTCTTACAAAATGGGGGTGAGTGTTGGCCTTTAAGGAGAACAATGGAGTTCAAAAGCAGGCCCCTCCCTCCCATTTGTTAGAAATGGTTGGACTGCTTCATCCATGAGGAATTTTCTCACATTTAAAGGGCTGACTCAGAGATTTTGAAATATAATTTTTTTGTGTAGTAATTAAAACTTGTCACCTAGAAGGAAGTAATCACCAAAATGCTTAATTCCAAAGTTATAGATGGATCCGTTTTTCGTTTTCAGTAACATTTATGCATAGTATAACAGTGCCATAGGATACCATGTATAACAAATGTTTCGTGATCCCGAAGTTTATAACCAAGTGATTTTCTATATGAAGGACTTCGATTGAAGCTTTAAGTTATTTCACAACAAGTTGATTGTCATATGGACAAGCATTATGTAAATGCCAAAACACCATTGTTGAAAATTGAGTGCGCCTGTCGGGAAATCTCTTGAGTCGGCCTTTAAAATCACACTTTGAGAGTATGCTGAAGAACAAAGTTCCATTAAAAAACTAACCCTGGTTTCACCTGTATTTAAAGCAATAGACTCCTTTCAGAATGACGTAGCTGAATTTTTTACATACATGCAAGGTAACATTGCAAATCAATCATTGAGTAATGGCCAAAAAATGGAAGTTGAAGTTCATTTCCCGGTCATTACCCATGTCAAACAGATTGTATTGTGGCTAAGGGTGTGTCAGCCTACAATTACTGCATGTCTTTATTAGCTCTTCTAATGCCCTTGTCCTTGTTTTGGGGTATGTTTTTAAAAAAAAAATATCATTCTCCAATGCCCAGACTCTTTGAGATCACATTGAAAAATTCATATTTTGTGAAAATGTACCAGTGCCGGACCCAGATAAATAGCGGGCATTTCGGAATCACAATTCCATGAAAGTCCTTTCAATAGTAGGTTCTACCAATATCAAAAAAGTTACTGAGACCATAGCCATTATCAGCTGACCTGTAGACCCTAATTTTTAGGAAAGATAAAAATTTTGCCTGGCAAAAGCACCCTAAGTTATGAATTGGGTGCCCGTTTTTGGCTTACTAAGTTTCTATAAGAGAGTGCTGGGTGATAGATCATATGTTCATCAAACTTTAATTTCCAAATACTCCACAGATGAAACAAACAGTTATTGGAGGAGTCGAGCATAAGGTCTATAGGGCCCAAACACTCACCCCCCTTGAATACATAACACGCAAGAAACATGGCATAACTATCAAGAAACGCACAGAATTGTTACACTTGTCACACTTGTAACACATAATAATTCTTAGTTAGACAAAATCATAGTCAAATACATCCTATGGTTCAGCTGTAGTTGTCTGAGCGACTCGTTGCATGCATTGTTAGTAGGGTCTCTATTAAGAAACAGGGAACCATTTTTTGGACATCAAGGTCATAAATGAGATATACGCCACATGTGCTTATGTGTAGGCCTGGATGTTTATGTTTTGGCTAGAGTGACCCTGACACGCTGCAGTTCTTTCATATAGCAATGCCCTAAGTAATGTAGCACTAGGTATAGTAGTGCAATAACCTGATTTTGTCACACATGGAGTATGTTACCTCTTAAATTTAGAAGTTTTTCTGTATACAACTAAAAAATTATTCTTTTTTCCCTTTATATGCCACTTCATCATTTTATACTATTGTGTAGGTTACTTGTGTGTGTGTGTTTGCATGTGTGCTCTTGTGTGTGTGAATTGGAAATTAAATGGTAATGGTAAAAATGTTGAGCATACAAATTAAAAATTTTTCAAATGTGGGTATGACAACAAACCATTCAATGTCAGGGTGATGTGGGGGAGTTCTAACATTGGAGGAGTATGGTTAAGGTACCACTTATAAGTTCCTCATTTTCAGGCTCTTGTTCAGTTTTATGACGCCCCATTTTAAGACGCATTTCCAGAACCTACTTTCATGTCCAAAGGCCACATTCTACCAAATTTTTTTCAAAACCCCTTAAAAAAGTATCGGGAATTGATGGAGATTGCAGCTTATTTTCTTAAATTCTCTGACAACCTAGTTTCGGAGACCCCATTTTTGGCCTCGAAATCAGTCCCCCCCCCCCCCGTACAGGTTTATTAAGAAATCCGAAGCAAAATTGAAAAAAAAGACCAAGTTTCAGGGATCCTGACTGACAAAATTTTATAAGTTACTTTGGGTTTCACATAATTGGTGCAAAATTAGTTTTTTTTAACCTATATTAGTTAGTCTTGTAGCGTTTAGCTGCCCCTGGTTGATGCTACTGAATCAGTGGTTGACAAGGACCAAAGTCAGTATTCAATGGTGTGGTGGAGTTGATGGTTGAGGGTGGGGGTAGGCAGTAATGGATGAAACATGATCCTTTGGTTAGGTGATGGTTGGTGGAGCCGTGGTTGATGATAGTGTCGTCAGCAGGGGAACAAGTTCTGTTGCCAGTAGTAATCCACATGCATTAATTTGGAGCATTTTACTGTATTTGTTGTTTTTCTTTATTTACTGAGGAATTTTGCATTTAAGACACAACATATGATAGAATGTTTCAAGTTTATACGATATCCAAGTGATCCAAAATCAATATTTTTTGTTTTATAAACTAATATTGGACAATCAAGTATGATTTGCAACTGTCTGACTTGCCATTAGCCAATTTGAGCAATTTCGGGAAGCCCCTTTTCATTTTTTTTTAAAATTAAAAATATAAAGTGCATTTTTAGCATTTAGGTTTTTGGACTACTACTGGAAACAAACTTGATTTTTGTTTGGCCTTAACAATGATCAAATTTCACTGGCTATAGGCCTATATCCCAAACATCCTTTTTCGAAAAAGACACAATCCCAGTGCATCACCGCAAACATGTGGTAGCGTTATTTTCTTGTTAGATCTAGGGGCAATTTCCCCCTAAAAACAAAACGGGTCCGCTCCGTGATTTTTTGAAAAGTGGAACAAATGCAGTTAAGGGAAGTTAGGATATGGGAATTGGTCACTTACTTGGTTTGTTTCACCTCATTGCACAACTCAACGCCACACTCTGGAGTAAGCCACACATCCTTGATGCTCTCGTTCTAAATTAGAAGTGAAAATCACTGCAATTGTACCCATTGTGGTATAGAAAAAACTGTTTTCGGTCCCCTTCATATGATAAAATGTTAAATGTTCCATCATGCCATCTGACAATTTTTTTTGGGGGGGGGGGTTCCCTAAAACCAGGGCAAGACGGTGATCATCCTTTAATCTGTAAACAAATGTTGTTGAAATCAGCATGCCTTTGGCACTGACATTCAACATACAGTGTCCCTTGGCATGTATTTGAAAATATGATATAAATATTTGCCTCTCTGGCTTGCCATGACAATTCTTTGAAAGGGCTTGATTAACTATCTTTTGCACTTCAGTTGAACCTTGGTTAAACACCATTTTATGTTTACATGTGACAATTGACTGCCGAACAAATGAAACATAAAAATGTTACTGAAGGTCAAAAGGGGAAATATGGTTGGTTGATTCTAAAGAGTTTTCAATATTGTTTGTACTAAAATTGTTTATTATATGGCAAAGTTCCTGTAACATTTGAGGTGTCCGTTTAAAATCATACTCCCCTGTGGAAGAATGAACCTAAACTGGCATGAATTTTGTGCATTTCAGTAGGGCTATTCAATTTGGAATCTTTCTCCCTCTGTGGACTGCTGAATTGTAGAGTGGAAGGCTTAATTGCAAAGTGGAAGGCTTAATTTAAGTCTTCTGGGGGGGGGTGGTCTGATTTCCAGCATATTTATCCAAAAAAATGGGTTATTATTTATAAGGCTTTATCTAAAACTTCCACAATGGAGAGCAGATTTCAAGTAGAATTTGTAGGTTTGAAGAAGAAGCTTAATTCTCAGACATTCCAAATGCACCAGATCCGTTTTGAACTCTGTGTGAAACTTGATGCGCTTATAGACATGCGCACAAAAGTGACATCATTAGCATTTATAAACTCAAGACCAAAAGTTTTTGCAGGTCTTCTGATTTTGTAATTGCACCATCAGAACAAAAAACAACTATTTGTGTTTTCCACATGTATTGTTAGTCAATTTGGGTGTGGGGTACTTTGTGTTCATATCAAGAGCACAATCCAAATCCAAAATGTTGACTTTTCCGTTGAAAAAGTTTGTGAATTTCGGCTCTATGGGGAGACGAGGTAAGAACAGAAATCAAACAAGGCCTTCGATTGTTCAGTTCTGTTTCAAGTCCCCTGTACATTCGCTGCCATAACTTTCTCGGGCAAGATTGGGGTAGGCGCGCAGTGTTGATGTGCATCATCCCGGAAGCAAACAATAAGTTCTTGCAGGTCGTTACACAATTGGTAATTGGTCGAGACAGATGCGCCTATACAGCACTTCAATTGCAAATAAATGCGTGATGTACGGCTTGCCTGAGAGATATTGGTAGGGACTGTAATGTGATGCGATTCTAAATCGGCCTAAATGTGATGGCTCTGTGGCGTTGGGATATTACACAGATAATGAAACTTGAAAAAGCTTAAATAACTTGACGAAAGGCCCAGGGTCCAGTATGAAGGAAGCAGATTTCATGGTCCTATCGATGGCTTGTTTTGAGTGGTTAGATATGAGGGGAAGTTATTTGAACTAATTCATAGGAAACTTGTTCCAACATTGATTGTCATATTATCCGATCCCGGGTGGAAGTGATTCAGAATAGGGCTGTAAATGTGATGGCTCTTGTGGTTTCAGTGTTAAGGAATTGTAAGTAGATAAATTAATACTTGAAAAAATAATTTTGTATGTCTAAATAAAAATAGAGTGGAAAAAATCGCCCTGCGGGAATAACTGACCTGCATTTGATATTGTTTTTATATTTTTTAATTGTGTATGCATGTGAAAAGCAAGCCAGATTTTAGGCAAAAATAGCTGATTTTTGAATAAAATAACATGTTGAAAATAAGTGAAATTAAAAAAAAAAAAAAAAAATTCTCCCAAAAAAAAAAAGGACCAGATGACCCTACTTGTCTTGAGAACAGTTTTTTTTAATGTCCAAGTAAAAGGATGATAAAACAGCATCCCCAAATGAGAAATGCTAAAAGTCAACAGCTTTTGTTTGCTTTGTCCATTTGTTATTAACCATTGTTTAACTACCAGTGGGGTAATTTTCTACAAGGTGGCTTCAGGCCAAGTTGATTTGTTTCATATGTGAATCTTGTTTAAGGGCACATGGCACATGATTTGCCATTTGTGTTGTGATTTTATTTAATTTCTGGTAACCATGGCAAACTAATTTGGTTACAATTGTGGAGGAGTTGAGGAAATTCTCTGGGATTAAAGTAGCATTCACATTTTTATTGGTATTATTGGGCTGATTAGTTGTGGTTCCTAACAAGAAAGATTTGCCCGTTTGGGGATTGTAACAAGATAAACAATGAATAATAACACAAACATTGTTAAATGCAATGGATGTCTTCCGTGATGACTTCTAATAGAAAACTATATTGTGTTCACTGTAAGATGAAACATGACCTCTGAAAAAGTACATTGAGATAACACTAGGGAAGGCAAGGTCATAATGCAACCTGGGGTAAATAGATGGTAGCTATAGTGTATTTTGGCACAACTTGGCGCCTCTCCTCTGACAAAATGTGTAGAATATAAGTGACAAATAATGGGGACATGTTCCACCTTACACGAACAGGGTACTGCTTACTCTAAGTGTCATAGTTTAGGGGATAATTGGGCAGAAATCGGAGAAATGTGACTAAACTGCTAGTCTTGCCCTTACAGTATCGTGATAAGCCAAATGAGGAAATGACCTTGACCATTGAAACGGGAAGATCTCGAACAGGTACATAGAAACATGTTGATGCATTGACCCTAATTATCCATTCTGTTAACCTATTGGTTGTAGTAATCTCGGTGATAGCAAGTGGAATGTTTTGGAACTCATTAGTGACGCAGAAAATGGTGCAAAGCTGAATTCATTATTGAGGTGCTTGCTTTTTCTTTTATGATTTTGTCTGTACAATGTAGTTATAATCGGGTTCTAAACTAAGTCCATTGTGGTTATGGTAAATAGAATGGATACCAAAGGCCTAAAAAATATATTGTTGTTTTGTTCTTTTCTGACTGACCCTTGTCCAGACTAGTAAAATTTAAAAAAAATTGGTGTTGGAAAGACCTAATTTTTTTCGATTGGGTGCTTTTTTAATAAAAAAAAGGGAAAAAACACACCAAAATTTGGAATTTCAAAAACACAATTTTAAAAGAATTTTAAAAAGATTGTTTGAAAGTCATGGGTCATGCAGCATATTTATTTTGAGTGCTAATTGCATAAAACTTTGGAGTCAGCATGTTTTTAGGCTCGGTTGGGTTACGGCAAACAAACAATTTTTTTTCCTAAAGGACAACACAATGATGGATGGATGGATTGATTAAAGGTGCAACGCGGATTTTTAGGCACCAAATATGTGTTTCAATATAGTAAGTTCATATAGATTGACACTCAATAATTTCTTGCCTTGTATTTTGCTACAGGAAATGTCTTAAAACAGAGAAAAAGGTGATTTTGATTTGCTTGTATTATTTCAGGTAAAACAATAGGCTGAATTTCGTATTTGCCCTACTATACTAAATTAAATATTTCACAATTTTGGTACAAGAAACATTTCTCGGCTTCTCTTTAGATGGGATATTGTTGAATGGAAAGCTTTACAATCAGGGCAAAAAATCAGTACTTTCGAGTTTTTAAAGGGACACCCGATATGTGAAATCTTGTGCACCTTTAAGGATAGGAATTCATTGTTCAGTAGTTCATTTTACCCCAGGCTGTGTCGTGGTTGTTGGGCAAAGGTGTGGCAAGTTCTGAGTTTTCATGACTGTTTGTCTAGTATGACAAAATAACCCCTGAGGTTCTAGCACCTTCTTACAGGATTGGATGGCTCATTACATGATATAGCATGATAAACATCTGAGTAAACAAATCAAAATAGACTTCATATCTCTGTATTAACATTGAATATTTCTTACCATGTCTCTGATGACTAAATGTATCACATTACCTCCAAGTGTTTAACCCATGAATCGGCCAGTAGAATTCAGGGGGTTAACAACTATGAGCTCGTAAAATCTCAATTCCCCTACCTTGGCACAGTTCAGTATCTTCCATTCACCAGTATATTTCGGAAATACAACCCCTGGTTTTTGGTATGATATATGATACCAGAACCACACAAGGTCAGTTTCATGTCAATGTAGTACAAGTACTACCCACTGAACTGTGGTCCTTGGTGGATGAGTATATGGTAGCTCGAGTGTAATGTGTCTAGAAGTAGGTTTTGTGGGAGTGTAGCTCACTCTGACGTAGAAACAATTAAGTATACAATGCAATGCCATTCCGAACGGGACACCAATATCCAAACCAGGTAAACTTTGTGGTCGATCATACGGTTGTGAGATCAAAAGCCAATGGGTTGCAAAGTCAGAAGGACCTTTAAAATTGACATTGGATGATGGGGCCATAAATAGTGAAGGTCTAAAAAGCAGAGTGTCGTTCAAAGTTAAGAAAGTTGAAGGCGGACCTCAAGATTTCGAAATACAATTTGTTTTGGTTATTTTGTGTACTAATTAAATGGCCATGTCCATAAAGCCTTGTCCCCAGAAACCCAAGGATTTTACCTGAAGTGGGATCTGGAAAGCTACTATTTTTCTCATTTATCTGAGAAATCTTAGGGCTTAAATGTTTGTTTGGAAGTTATGCGCGAAAAACGATAATCATGTTGGTCCACACAATATTAATTTCATGACAGTACGCTTGGGCTTAAAAATCAACATTTTAGTCTCACATAAACACGGGTTGAAATATCGGTGCAAACTTTACAGATGGGGGTCTTTGGGGTGAAGGCCTTCTATCAAGTTCAAAACGTGAATGCTTAAATCAGGTCATCCCCTTTAAAAAATAGTCAACTATACTAGTCGCCTAAAATGCTAATTTCCAAGGTTTGAGATGAATCAGATTTTTCGTTGTGATATGGTAAACATTTACACGTGTATAACCGGTACCATAGGATACTGAGTAAAAAAAAATCTTCAATTTTATTACAAAGTTGTGATTTTCTTCATGAAGGACATTGATTTAAGCTTAACTGTTCATATAGTGATTAGTATGTGGACAAGCATTATGTATTTGCAATAAACATGATTTGGATGAAAAATTGAGGGTGGCTTCATCAGGAATTTATATCTCTGAGTCAGCCTTTAAGAATTTGCCAGGCCTAATCTATTAGAAATTTTTGGTTGTGATGTTTGTAGTTCTTTAGACAGACGGTATACTCTGGAGGAACATTAAAGAAAAGGAATTGCTTTGCTCCAAGATATCATCTTTGCGTATGAAAACTCAGACTTATTTCTGTTAATTTTGAAGTTGGACCTGAATTCTGGGAATGAAAAGGATTGACGAAAAACATGGAACCGATTTATGCATGATAGACTTCCTTGTTACGAGTATTAGTTGCAACTCTGAAAACCTTGCCATAATCACCGATACTAGCCCATCTAAGTTGGTGGATTCTTCTATCCAAGGGGTGATTTGAAACATCTCAAAGGCTTAAAATTTTTGCATCTTAATGCTCAATCCATTTTAAATAAGATGGACGAATTGAGACTTATTGTTATTGAGAGTGACCCTGATGTTCTTGGAATTTCAGAGTCATGGCTTAATGATAATATTGATGATTCTGAAATTCATATCCAAAATTACAATCTCTACAGATGTGATCGTAAAGACGGCTATGGCGGGGTTTTGATTTATGTGAACAATCAGGTGGATGCTCGCCTCATAAGTGTTTCTTTGTTAAACAACTGTGAGTTGACAACCCTTGGTTGAACATTACCGTCAAAAACTCGCCCTATTCTAGCAGGGATTGTTTACATTCCAAATGTCTGTAACCCAGCTTTGAATACTCCAATTCTTTGCTGGATTAAATTAACTTCTAATAGTGGCTGCTTCTCCGCACACCTGGGAGATGTTAATGTTTGGAGATTTCAATGCATGATCTTAAACCTACTGACTGGAACAAGAAAGCTTCATGGTATTATGAATACTTATCACCTTAAGCAAAATTATTACATTACAGCCCCTACTCGTATAACTCAACTTCTCAAACTTGTATTGATCACATCTGGACTTCACGCCCTGAAATGTATGCAAGACGGGGTTTATTACATACACTGACGATCAGTGATCATTCTCTAAACTAATAGCATTAGAAAACCCCCTAATCGTACGAAGGGCCACCACATTTTTAAAGCTCGCTCAGTACATCGTTTTTGATGCTTTGGCTTATTAGTGACCTGGAACAGGTTCCTTGAGCACGATTGAGGCCTCTGATAAATAACTCCAGACTTCCCTTGGAATATATGTGAGAGTTTTTTGTGTTCTAATCTGTGATGCTCACGAGCCCCTTTTAAGAGGTTAAAATACCTAACCAACCCCCCCAATGGTAAATGATGATCACCTTGCATGTCTAGAGAGCGTTTAACGTGCCTAACTCCGGGCTCATAATTCTCTTCCTGAGGCTGATTGGGACGTTTACCCCCGACACCTCAGAAACAAGCTAACAATCTTGCTGTAGACTCAAGCATGATTTTTTTAATTCCTCAATCAAGGAAGCTGGCTCAAACTCACATAAATGTGAAGAACTGTTAAATCTGTAATCTCTCCTGGTTCCACAAAGCAGCCTTAACAAGTAAAAAAATAATTAACACCATATAGGAGATAGGAACGAAAACATAATTACGATGTAATTAATTGGCTGAGCAGTTTAATCAGTTTTTTTTTTCCCATATAGACAGAATCTGGCTGATGCCTTCACCACCAATAACCCACTTAACTATGACAATGAAGGTAAAATACCATACTCCCTCACTCTAGGGAGACAATACCAGAGTAAATAGTAGTTTCGAAAGCCCACACTTACCAAAACCAAAGCGTGGCGGATGATTTTCTTGAGCTAAATAACAATATACAAAGGGCACTAGACAACACAACATAAAAAAAGCAGAAACACAAACTGGTCTTGACATCACTGAAGTCCTAAACTCCTCAAGATTGGGTAAAAGCTAGACAGATATCAAGGCCTTTACTAATCACTCATGACCCTTAGTCTCTCCTCTGGAGTTGTACCTTCACCATGGAAAAACCGCAGGGTGTCACCAATTTTTAAAGAGGGTGGTCACCTTAGCACTAATAACTACAGACCCGTATCTGTCATCCCATCATGTATGAATTTTAAAAAAAAAAATAGTACATGGCCAGCTCTATACTTTTGTAACAAAACATAACCTTTTGTCTCCAAACTAGTCGGGTTTCAGGTCAAAGCACTCCACGCAGTCGCAAACCTGCCTTCTTGAAGTCACTGATTACCTACTTGATAATTTTAACTCTGGCCTTTTACTGGAGCAGTGTTTTTAGATTTAAAGGCGGCTTTTGACACGGTCCACCACAGTGTCCTAATCAATAAACTTCATAACTGAGGAGTGCATGGCCGGGAACTCAACTGGTTTGGATCATATCTTTGAGGGCGTCAGCAAATTACCAAAATTAGGGGAAAGCTTATCCACCTCTGCCCCGTAATGTTGGTGTCCCCCAAGGTTCATACTGGGGTCCTTTCGTGTTACTCTTTAAATGATCTTTCCAGCATAGTAACTCATGCAAACTCTAAGATCACTCTCTACGAATGCTAGACACGCAATCTTTGTTTAAGGTCAAAACAGTTCGTGTGATTCACTACGTTCGTAAAAACCGAACTTACCCCCGGTGCTGATGTTGGCTCAATACCATTTTCTGACGCTTAATGTCAAAAAAACTAAGGGTAGGTTTTGCTTGCCACTCAGCAAAAGCTTGCTCGTAGAGATGTTGATCTTGCAAGTTTGCTCATCCCATGGTAGCTTCAATTGAAAAATGTGCTAATTTTTCAATATCTCTGGGTTTCGGGCTTGATTCTAAGTTCTTCCGCTTACATGGACTGCCCACGTTTCCAAAATACAACGCAAAAGGTTTTCCCAACGACGCAATGGGCTTCTCATAAGACGCAGACATATTTTGCCCATAGATTACTCTTACTTGTTATAAAAAGCTTTAATATTCCCACTTGTACTACTGTGATTTCGTTGGGGTAAGCCAATAAACTCCCCTCTCATTAAACTTGACTTCCTAACAAAATACACCGTCAAAATAATTCTGGTCTTCTCGTATGTAACCCAACTGAGTTTACTGCCTCAACACATTACAATGGGAAAAACTAGCTTTCGTCGCTATAAACATCTCAATATTTTTGTATACAAACTGACTAAATTCCCTCCCTTACCCTGTGCAATATATTTCATACTTGATATCTATCCCAAAACCATTTGACCAGAGCTGGTGCCCGTGTATTCTTTTATCCTCTTTGTAATAAGTGTTTCTTCCAAAGGCAATAATGCTTCCAGGGTTGTCTTTCCTTTAACCTCCCCATCCTATGCCAAATCTCCCTTACCACCAATCTTGCCTGGGGTGCACGCTTCGAAAGCACTGTGTTAATATTAATATCCTATCCTGGTTTCTCTTCTAGTGCTATCATTACATCTGTAATTTTGTATGGCTAGTACTGTTATTTGTATTATCATAACAGGTTCCAGTGATAGTGTGCCTGTATCTAATTTTAATCTGATTTTATTGTTTAGGGGCTATGACGTATTTGTCTTTTCTTTCTGCCCGCTAGGCTGTTGCATGTGGTGCAAAGGTGAGCTGCCTCCAACCTGGGGCGGGGATGTAATTTGGGTGGTATGGGGGCAACCCTTGTGCTTGCCTGTCGGGTTTTTAATTGTTTATCTATTTTTCATCACGCCATCCCGCCCCAGTGTTGGCTGGCTGCTCCCTTGGCCTGTCCAATTTCATGCCCCTAGTCAGCAGTCCTTGGTGCGCATGGCCACCTATTCGTCTATCTTTGTTCTGCACGTTTTTTAAAATGTATTTTTATATCTTATTTCTGTGTACAATTATTTGGCTTTTGTATTATTTCTATTTTTATGTATTGATGGTTGACCCCTTGGCCAAATTGAAGACCAGTGTTGATCACTGAATTTGTTCGCACCCCCCCCCCCACCAGGCAAAGAAGTTTTTAATAATAATAAATAAATAATCGATTGTGAAAATGAAAATGGCCATCTTTCAAGTGCATTTTCATCCTCTAGGACTCTTAGTTGTAGGAGTGATTAGCTGAACAATACTTTAGTCAGAAAATTAGTAGGGCAATACTTTCCTCAAGCAAACATTTGTTATCATGAGAAACATACTTGTTTTTTGAAACATTTCTAAAAATACAAATAGTGAATACTCTATATCTATTTTGTCACAAAAACTATGATCAGCCCCTTAGACTATTTAAATATGTGATTCTTATTTGAATGGGCAAATAAGATCTTGTAACAATAAAAGAATTGACTATATAGCCTATTAATAGAGAGGCCAATTGTCTTTTTCACACTATTTTCCGTCATATCAAATAAGAAACATAATTTGTATAACCTAGTTGATTTCTCACGTGATCTTGGAACGTTTAATAAACTGTGATTTTTTTTGTACCCAACTTTGTATGTCTTGGCATAAGAGTAGAGACCAATGTTTACCTTTCACAAAAGTCAAATTCTGTTTTGTATTCCATTTTACAAAAAAACGATTTCACACGATTTTCTGTTAACATGAAGAATCAATGAAAATGACCATATCACAGTCTAACGTACCTGTGGAGAGATTATCAGTCATTGAGTCATAGTGTTCCCAAAAGTTGGCCTTCCATGCCCGACTCGTTCGTTGTTCACTAAACCTCTCAAGATTACAACAAACAATTTGAACAGGACAAACGGTATTTGAAAGCTAAGACTGCCTTTTGAAGGTGATTAAGTATCATGTCACAACTATATTTTGTAATTGGCAAAGAGGGCACTTTTTCACTTGTACAAGTTTTTTGAGACAGGATGTAGGTGCCTGCTGTATAATAAGCAAGGGTTTACATGTATCGTTGATGCTCTCGTTGTTAGAAAAATATATCAAAGCCGTTGAAAGTATTCACATCATAAAAGAGATGTATTAGGACATGACTGAAAAAGTACCATGCCAAAACTTGTAATTAAAGGTTTAAATGCTGGCACATGTCCAATCACATCACCTATATGCTTTAAATAGTCATTTATGATAAGCAATTGTCATTTTTGGTTTGTGGTGGTTGACAAAATATCTCATGAAGAACTATTTTGTTTCTGGCATTACAGGAACAACAAGAGAACATACCGATGCAAATAATCTTCCTGTTGTGTGTAATATAAAAGTAGCAGTGAGGCACAAAAACCCAAATACGGGTAAACATATCCAGAATAAGCATGATCCAAATACTGTTGGAAACAGTTGGACAGTACCATTCCAAAAGAGTCAGAAGAATTTCACACTATATGTGACATGATTGAGGGTAAATGGAGTGAATACATACATTGTAATTAAGATGGTCAAGTAATTATGACATTAATTTCCATGACTTGGACTTTCAGAGTACCAGTAGATGAGTGCTCTACCAATGGGCTAGTGTGGTCTTTGGCAAATATATTTGGTGTTTGGAAATGTAAAAAACAAAGAATTACATAAGGAAAAGTTAGTTGGACAGTGGTATTATAATACTTGAAAACAGTTTTTGTACATAAAAGATAGGAATTAAAGTCGTTGATCAGTCATTTCAGGTAATTACTGAATAAGATGTTCCTGAAGAAATGAATGTGTATTTGCTCCATTTTGTCACGTGGAATGTATATTTACTGCAGTTTGTCATAAGGGATGTATATTTACTGCGCAGTTTGTAAAGGGGATGTGTGTTATTATTTATAATGACTGCACAAGTTTGTATTAGTGGAATGTATATTACTGCCGTTTTGTAATCATGTGAGCATATTTACTTCATTTTGTCACTATTTTGTCAATGGGAGTGATATTACGGCAGTTTTTCAAATGGGTGTTTTATGTGCAGTTTGATCCATGGCAGTATTATGTATTAATGACTGCTCCGTAGTTTTATATGGAATGTATATTTTAATGCAGTTTGTCATAGTGATGGCAATTTACGCAGTTGTCATATTTTGACATATTGGGATGTATATTTACTGCAGTTTGTTCTATGGGATGTATATTTACTGCAATTGTCATATGAGATAGTATAATGACTGCGCCCAGTTGTATATGGAATGTATATTTACTGCAGTTTGTCATATGTGATGCATATTACTGACAGTTTGTCATTTTTTATTGGATGTATATTTACTGCACAGGTTGTCAAAGGGGGAGGGAGATTTCTGCCAGTGTGTCATAGGGTGTAATTGATAGTAGTTAGCATTAGGGGATGTATAGTTACTTGCAGTTTGTCATATGGGATGTATATTTACTGAAGTTTGTCATTATTTGTCATATGGGATGTTATTACTGCAGTTTGTCATATGGGATCCATATTACTGCAGTTAGGTTGGTCATATTTTGACATAGGGAGATGTATATTTACTGAAGTTTGTATCTATTTTGTCATATGGGATGTATATTTTCTGCAGTTTGTCAAATGGGAGTATATATTTACTGCGCAGTTTGTAATATGGGATGTATATTTACTGCAGTTTTTCATATAGGATGTATCTTCTTGGTAGAAAATAAGCACATTGCAAGTACCAGTACTTAACAATGTACTTATTTCCCACATTCCAACCTAGATATTTGGAACAACAAGTTAGTACATTCTTAAGCACAAGGTAAAGTACAGAGAAATAAAGTACAACCCACGTACAAATGCCATGCTTACATGTGCTAATTTGTAATTGTTTTTTCCAAGTGACAATGTGTATGATTTGTGTTGCCAAGTACATTTAATCACAATGCAAGTACAGAGAAAAAAAAGGCATGAATTTAAAACTACGTACAATGCAAGTACATTTTCCACACAATGGCCACTAAAATATGGACTTAACACTGTACTTGAAATGTACTGCTGTGTTCCAAATATCGAGGTTTGGAATGTGTATTAGCAAGTACTTTTAGCACAGAAAATGTACTTACATTGGCTTGCAATGGCTGCTGCTGAGTCCAAATATCAGGTTTGGAATGTGTCTTAGCAAGAAAATTTTAGCCACTCAAGAAATGTACTTACATTGTGCTTGCAATGGGCTGCTGCTGTCCAAATAATCGAGGTGGACTGTGTCTTAGCCAGTACATTTTAAGCACACTCGAGAAAGGTACTTAAAAGGACTTGCAAATGTGCTTGCTTACAGCGGCATAACAGCAAGGGGGAAAGGTGGTGAGTGCCCCCCCTCCCCGGGGGCCCACGCTCAGCACCTTGCTCCCACACCAGCCCCCCAAATGAACTGACATTTTTGTAGTGTCTATGGAGAAGACCGCAAATTCACCCCCTCAGAAAAGCATCGGCACCTTCTCACCCCACCCCCCCATTTGCAAAGGTCTGGTATGCCACTGGCTTGTGCAATTCCAAATGTCGAGGTTTAGAATGTTGCCCTCTCAGAGTACATTTTAAGCCAGCACTGCCAGCAATGTGCTTGATGCGGCTACTTGAAAATGACTTGCTAGAGTGGGTAACCATCTTTGTCTGAGCAGGGGGAAAATGGAACACACATACACAATTAATAAAATAAGGCAAACATTTTAAAAATATAGGCCTATATGTTGCTTACATGCTTATATTGGCAACATGTGCCAAAACGCAACAAAAGTCCAGGGGAGCAGCTGCACCCCTTGGTTATGCCACTTCGCTATATCACAAAATATAATTCGGAAATAACCATACTTAAATAAATCATTATCTAACCTAAACCCTGAATCAAACCATAGATTTTGTGAGGATGCAAGATAGATGCTTTGGTAAAATATCTAAACACACATATTTGGGTGTTATAAGCAATTATTTAGTTGTATGTCGCCCGGGTATGTCGAGTGTGATAAATACTTATTTTTCTTGTATTTGGAACATCAAATTTTAAAAAGTAGGCCCACCTGCAATGTTCTGCTGAGCAATTGGCTGTTTTAAATTGCACATGCTTGTGAATTATTTTTGACAGTGTGGGATTGGTATCAGCTTGGCATACATGTATGCCTACATTTAATTCCACCTCTATCCATGATTTGTCCACTCTTGTGGAGTTTTCTTTTGTATTGGAATGAAGAATGACACAAAACTCATTATTTTAAAAACTTTTCTGACCTTTTGCCTCTCAAAAAAGGACCTTTTCATTCAAACAGCAGTGTAACTCTTTTGCCTTTTGGTCACTGGCTTGTATGTTTGAAAAAGTGTGGCACTACGTGACCACAAATGTCATAGTTCTATAGCCTAAGTAAAGATGTAGTTACAATGTCACCCCAAGCATGCACTCTTTTTATCTACCCAGGGTGTTTGTAACACTCAAGAATGGATGCCAATTACAGACATAAAATACACGCCAGGAAATATCGTCTAGGAACAGTCATTATTTAGCCAGTCTGGAAAATTCAACTTTTTTTCCGGCCTTAAATGGTTTGCATTTCACCTTCGCTTCCATTCAGAAATTTTTCATTCCTATTTATTAAATTTCTCGATTTCAAAGTTAGGTTACCTCTCTCTTATGGCAAAAATAATAACATTTTACATTCACTCCACCAAACGTTTTTTTTATCAGAATTCCTCCTTCACATCCTCCAATTCCCCCCCCCCCTCTTAATGATATCCCCTAGCTAGTAAAACTTTAAATCACCAAGCTCAATCTTTCATCTGGAGGCCTATTAGTGAATTATGAAGTATTTTTGGTCATATGTAAATCAAGTTGATGTTTTTTTAATAAAGATATAAGATGTAATATGGCAACGGGATAGTGGGACTGAACATCCAACTGAGCTAACTTGATGCAGTGATTGATTTAGAAAGTACATGCTTCATGCCTCCCATATATAGGGTGTCCACACAAAATGGTGCAAGCAAAAGCTCGCCTTCGTTGGAGGTAAAACAAAAATAGTGAGTAAATGTTACATCATATACCATAAAAGTCTTGGTTTTGGAATACCGTTTACATCATCTGATTTTGGTTGTTTTAATCCAGAGATATGGGTAACTTTTCACAGAATGGGATCCATCATGTTTATTATCATTCAATAGTCATGTTGCAATTTCAATTTGAATTACAAACAGTGGTTATTTGTATTTTCATTTAACTTAGAACAGACGTTCATTTTTTCCGAAGTCTTAAAAATGTATTATTTAGGCAAGATGTGGCAATTTCATAATGTCTATGTTTTCAGCTGAGTGTGCTCTATTTCTTGTTCTTTACTTATTCATGAAGTTAGTTTTTAGAATATTTACAAAGAAAACGAAACATTGATTTGAAGCAACAAGAAAAAAGATCAAGCATTATAACTGTGTGTGATGGATGATTTTTTTCAAATCAATAAAGTGTCTTATCAACATGCATAGCTATGCATGATTCGACTGTGTTAAGTTATCCCATTCTGTGAAAAGTGG
The DNA here is from genome assembly GCA_023653785.1 of Ophioderma brevispina. NCBI lineage: Eukaryota > Metazoa > Echinodermata > Ophiuroidea > Amphilepidida > Ophiodermatidae > Ophioderma > Ophioderma brevispina. The sequence continues at coordinate 60,500 of JAMKCH010018218.1, forward strand.
CACAATTGGTATTTTACCCTCTCTTGGAATATTTGTCATATCTCAGGATTGCAACCACCAAATCGAATGCTGTAAATGGTTTTCAAAAGCCAAGACTTCATTTATGATGTAAATATCACATTACTATTTTATTGTTTTCACCTCCAACGAGGGTGATTTTGTCTTACACCATTTTTGTGGACACCCTGTTGAGCAAACCGACACAACAGACTTAAACCATTTGATAAGGCCGCCAGTCAGTGATGTACTGGAGGGTAAAGACGCTTTTATATACGCCGTATAACCAAGAAGTACCAAAAAGTAAGGACTGTTGTTGTTAACCGAAAATAGTAATTAGTTTTTCCGCATTAGTTATTTGTAAATCACACCATCTAAGTACCGTGTCTTCTCCTTGTGTTTTGAACCATTTTCGACATAACGGAGTTATACGCAAAAAATTATTATACGTAAAACAAATTATACCACCATATCACTGTCCCCAGTACTAAATTTCAATGAATTATTGTCTTAAAACACTGATGCACATATTACCAAATACTACAAATTCAGATTTTATAACAACACGGGTAACATATACACTAGATATAGAGTACCAATTACTGACTGCCATATAGTATTTTGTAGCTTCAGCATCAACTCACTACAGATTGCCAGTATAGTATAACATTATTATAATATTATATAGCCTACATGTATATACACATCTTTGCTCATGAGCATACACATCTAATAAAATTCAAAATTTACCTCTTAGTTATACTACATTGAATAGCTTGTATATCCACCACCAGCTAGTGCATGGATGCTTGTTAACCTATAGCTGTACTGATGTTTAGCACCAAAACTCACTTTGCTGTATTGTCAATTCACCCCATGCATCAAACCTAGTAACTGCCACATCTACAGCAAATTTTAAAATGGCAGTTGACCTAACCATTAAGACCTTGTCATGTAAGTGCAATTTAAGCACATATCACCAATACAATGAAATACCAATATAAAAGTAAGCACATTGCAATTACATCTTGAAACCCTTGGGTAATAACTCTAATTCCAAGTAAGCACATTACAAGCACACCCTGTTGCTTCAGGAAAATCTAAGTAAAAAATATGCACATTGCAAGTACATACTAGTGGATATAGGAAAAAGAGAAGTCCAAGATAAGTACATTGTAAGCACACAGTAAAAGATAAGCACATTTCATATACATTTCATGAAAATTTTACCTAAGTCCCAGATAAGTACATTTTATACACATAAGTACATGGATAAGATAGAAATACGTACATTTCAAGTACATCTCGATGTTTTGTCCTTATGACCAATAAGTACAACAAACGCACCCCTATAAGTACAATGTAAGCACATTTCAAATGTAACTGTATTTACCTGGTTTCTTCCTGGCAGTTTGTCATAGAGAATGTATATTTACTGTCGTTCTCATATGGGATCCCGGTATGGATGTACACCTGGCACCAAAAGTATCTTGCATGTTTTTAGATCAGTATTTTGTCAAGTCAGACCTTTTTGAAAGTTTCGAAATAATCATTTTGTTTCCTAGGTCCTTGGTGTCTTTCATTTAACACCTCCCTTTTAAAAAGATCTCAGAATGGCCGAGATCGAACGCCCGAAAGACCAACCCCCAAAACCAAAATTTGCAGTTTTGGATTTTCAATGGGCATTCCAGTGTAACTGGGACACGAACACGCTGACCACAATCAATATTGCAAGTGGCTTTCTCGCTCATTCAGTCGGAAAACCTCTTTGTGTAACATCCATACAACGATTAATGGCGTTTTACCACACGGACCATTGAAAAATAAAAAAACTGCAACTTTTGGTTTGTCATATAGAATGTATATTTACTGCATTTGTCATATGTAATGTATATTTACTGCAGTTTGTCATATGTAATGTATATTTACTGCAGTTTGTCATATGGGATGTATATTTACTGCAGTTTGTCATATGTAATGTATATTTACTGCATTTGTCATGGGATGTATATTTACTGCAGTTTGTCATATGGGATGTATATTTACTGCAGTTTGTCATATGTAATGTATATTTACTGCAGTTTGTCATATGTAATGTATATTTACTGCAGTTTGTCATATGGGATGTATATTTACTGCAGTTTGTCATATGGGATGTATATTTACTGCAGTTTGTCATATGTAATGTATATTTACTGCAGTTTGTCATATGTAATGTATATTTACTGCAGTTTGTCATATGGGATGTATATTTACTGCAGTTTGTCATATGTAATGTATATTTACTGCAGTTTGTCATATGTAATGTATATTTACTGCAGTTTGTCATATGGGCTGTCTAGTTACTGCGTTTGTTCATATTATCTAACTTTTAGACTCACCCTGTAGTCGTAGTAGTAAATCCAAAGTTTTTAAATCCGGTTTTGCCCCGTAAACGGGTGTTGCCGGATTCACCTCACACTGGCAGCAACCGCCTTTACTCCTTTTCTTCTCACTTCACCCGATTCATGCATCCTCCATCCTCAACCCAACCCTCCTACTCTCCTCCCTTCCTTGGCTTCTTCCATGACTCTTTGGACGTCCCCTCCTCCTCTAACTACCCACCTCGAACTCAAAGGCCCTTCTTAAGGCATGCTCGTCATCCTTCCTCACCAGCCCATACCAACGCACCTTTCGCCTTCGCCAACCGGCCTCTTCCAAACCCTCAACATCTGCATCCAGTCCTCATCCTATCCTATCCATCAACTTCACCCAACACATCGCCTTTATCATTGCTCTCTCTGGTCCTAGAATCCCCAATCCTGATCCCCATTTTTGCTGCAGACACCATGTCTCACTCCCATACAGCATCCCTGATCTCACACAACTCGTACACACCATTCATTTCATCTTCAAATGATATCTTTTTCCCTTGCAACAACTCCCCACATTCCTCCATACAAGTTAATTTTGAATCTCCTTGAGGCTGCACGCTTTTTAAATTGCTCTTTTGAAAAATGAATGGGCTATCTTCACTAGGCATTCACAGACCTGAAACTCTAAAGTGATGGTAAGCCTACTTCAAGTTGTTGCTTTTGATTGTTTAGTTTGTGTGTGGATATGCTGTTCGCTTACCTCGACTGTTATATTTAAATGACCATTGACGTCACATCATTATAGCATGAGTTTGGTGTCCAATTTGACAGAACTTTGTGTGTTTATTTTAGCAGTGATGTTTGCACAAAGACTACTTTTATAAAATGTAAAAGTTTGGTTTTCCCTTGTAAATTGGCCATATGTTAATAATAGGTGGCAGTCACTGTGGTGTTAATGTGTTTGTCTCCATATTTTATCTGTTATCATTTGGTGTATAATTTAATATAATGCTCGTGGCCTGTGTACATCATTATACCCTTACATAATGCTCATTATTTTTATGAGAAGAGTACCCATATAAGGCATTTGTAGCAGAATTAATTGTCCTGCAAACAAAGTTTGGAAGGGGACAATGAAATGGGCTCCATGCGTCCGTATGTCGTGAGAAAATGGTTAACCCTGGAGTGTCTGTTTATTAAAAATGTTAACCCTGGAACCTTTGGCCATATTTTTTGTTCTAGTTGGGCTAGGTAGCCAAACTTGCGGTATCTTGTTGGAGGGGAAAGGCCCTACTAACCATGTAATTCATTCCCCAGGGTCCTCCCCTGGGTCTGTCAGGGTAGGGAAAAAGATTAATATTGCACAAACAAAGTCAGTATTTGCCCATATCTTTTTTCTAGATGAGCTGGAGTAGCCAAACTCGGGTATATTATAGGAGGGCACAAGCCCCTACTAACCATGTAATTCATTCCCCTGGGCCGTGGCGTAAATTTCTTTTAGACATTGGGGGGAGGGGGGTTTATGAAAATTTATGAATGAAACAGGGTTTGCTGAAAAGATCCATTACTAGCACATGTGCACCCAAAAAAAATTGCCACTTTCAAGCTACATAGTTGTTTAAATGTAATTGCTAATAAGAACAAAATGCACGCACCGAATTTACCAGTTTTAAAACGATTATGGTATAATATGAGGTTATTTTTCGTCAAAACCCTTGAATTGAATGGGCATCAACAATGGGGGGGGGTGATCCGATATTACCATCCCCCTCATCAAACTATTGGGGATCTATCCCCCATCCCACCGGGATTTACGCTATTCCCCTGGGGTCCTCCCCTGGGTCTGTCGGGGGGGGGGGGAATAAAGAAAGGTCAATATTGCACAAAAAGTCACATTTGGCCGTATCTTTGTTTCTAGATGAGCTAGAGTAGTCAAATTTGGATATATGTAGAAGGGCACAATCCCCCTACTAAGCATGTCATAGTGGGTGAGCCAGGCATGTTGGGGGGGCATTTATACCAGAGGCATTTATACCAGAGCTACCTCATACTATGACATACATGAAAAATGTATGATGGCCATTCTGAAGGGGTAGCTTAAGCGAGATAGGGGGTCACAATCCCGGGGGCCACTTGTATTCAAAGGCGATATGAATGCGTGCAACAGAAAACGTAAAAGGGTCTCTTTTTTCCAACAGGCGAGTTACGCGCGTACATTAATTAGGGTGTCAAAACAGCAAAATATGGAAAAAAGGGTATGTTTTTGTCTTACCTCCGAAATTGTGATGTACGCGAGATCAAAATCATCAAAATATTGTAATTTGGAAGTAAAGCAACACGAGCAAAGCTAGATAATAAGGTATATTATCAACACAATGCATTGCTTAATGTTGTGGTAGCACAACTGCAAAAAGACTTGTTTATGGTATCAAAACAGACAAAATATGCTTGTTTAGGGTATGTTTTTTAATCAGTGGAAATACTTGTTTAGGGTGCATTTCGGAGACCATGTTCACCAGGCTCATATACCACTTTGAATACAACTGCCCCCCCCCCCCCCCCCCCCCCCCCCCCGGGTCACAATATACAGATTGACCAAGGGGTCCAATGTTGTTGAATTGCATACCAAATTGTTCGTATATGATCACAAGGAGTAAAAAAATGTATAGTTTGTGCTATCTCCGACTTACCCCTATAAGCTGAAAACCATTATTTTAGGTATACAGGGGTAAAATACTACAAAATTGCTTCAATTTCAGTGGAGATGGTCTCATATTGTTTGTAATGTTCTCACAATTTGTAAATGCTCTCCCCCCCCCCCGGGGTTTTGTTACAAAAGGTCTGGCTCAGGTAAAACCGAGGGTTAACAGCCATTACCTCTCCCCCCCCCCCATAGGGTTAATACAGTTTGTGACCGCTTTGCCGGGCCGACTTCTGAATCATCGCCCTACAGAATAAAGTGCATTCGATACTGCGCTATATTCTGTAAAGACTGCGGAATTCAGATGTTGGGTCCGTAAAAATTTGCAAAAATGTACAAACCCGTAATATAGTGTTTATGTAACAAACTTAAAGATGAGGTCCTGTGAAAATAACTGGTTTTGCAAGGCTACCTTGCATGCCAACTAGAGTTATAATATTGATGTAATGCACAATTTCAAAATGTATTTTGATGCATGCTGTTTGCCTTATAACCGATTGAAATTTTCCTTAAAATTACAGACCAATCATAAAATAGAAACCAGTAAAGGTTGCATAACAAATCACATTAAAACACTGGCCTTGCTCAAAATCATATACAATGTGCAAGTGAATGGTCACTGGCATCAAAGTTTTCTTGATTCTTGCTTTGAAAAAAATACAAGGTGAATTTGTGATGTTTTCAGACCATTAAAGGCACTTCAAGTGATTTGCTAATCAAAATCAAAAAAAACATCAAAAATCAGATTTTTTGCATATTTGTAACAGTACAGTATCCTAAAATACCCTGCAACTGTTAAGACCAGAAGCAAACTTATAACGACAAAATCGGATATTTTACCCATTACTGTCCGTACGGACACTTACTACACCCTAAATGAAGGAGATTCAACTTTTAACACTGTTGTTTTTCTTCCTTTTCTGGCAATTCTCACTTGGAAAAAGTATTTACGAGATTATACAACCTTACCTTCACTTTTACGCTGTTCCTGCAAATTTCAATATTTTAACTCTTTTGGGTGAATCACTAATAGTGTCTTTAACCAGCACATTTAAAGGTGGGTACCACCCGATCATGTCCGATTTTTCATGTTTTTCACAATCAGCCCCTAGAGAAGCAAAAATGTATACTGACTTGGCTCCAGACGTTTTTGAATTGATTTGTCACCACCTTTAACTTGGTGTCAGTGACGTAGCAATTTTAATAATTAATATATATACATGTATATATGTGCAAGGCCACAATACTCGGCAAGAAAAGTGGGCCATGTAGGTAGATTCAAACCTGAGACCAACTCTTGCATTTTTAACTGTTTTAATAATGAACATGAAAAATACTTCAAATGGCATGTTTGTAAGACATGTAGGATGGCGTATCCTCCACTATCATGCAGTTTTGGCTTTCAAGTGTTATGTTAGTTTCAAATTAAAAAAGACACCAAATCAGTGCTATTTATGTGCCAAATTTCATTAAATGCTGTAGTTTGCTATAAATTTGCATACAGACATGTTGGAATACAACATTAACATGTTTTAACACTTCTTTATCCTTATATTTTGCAATGGTTGACAAGGTATTAGTAAAAGGTGTCACGTTAGTTTCAAAGACACAAATTTGTCCTTTTTTTTGGTGTCTTTGTAACTAACGTAACACTTTGCACTTATACCAGGGCTACAAGCGTCCCTATAATTCCTATATTTCCTATATTTTTTACCCTCTCCCTATAAATCCCTATAAACTTCCAAAATCTCTATATTTCCCTATATTTTTTTCTCCACAGAAATTAAAGATTGATGTTTTGCCTGGTTTTTCACAGAATTGATTAAAATATTGCCCTTCAGAGTCTAAATGTTCATTACAATGAGCTTTTAAAATAAGCAATACAAAAGTGGGTATCTCCAATAGTTGTATAAAGAGTCAACTCTCAAGTCCTTTGTCTAGTTTAGGACTTTCTGGATTTTGATGACTTTGTTGAGGCATAATATTTTGTTAAGGAGTAAAAACATAAAATTTCTTTTGTCAGAAATCATAGACCACTGCTTTAATATTCTTACAAATAGATGCTATACAGAAGTCAGAGATGGTAAACTTGGACTACACAATTGAAGCAAATTTGACTGTTCTCCATAGGAGGGGGCTGCCAAGATTTGGTTTGGTTGAGGGTGTGCAGCTGGTGCTCCTGGACTTGAAACCCTTACTCATTCATAACGGTCATTTTCGTAAAAAAGATACCCATTTTTTAGGATTTTGCTTACAATATGTATCTTTTTTTCAAGAATTTTTTTTAGGCTCAGGCACAAACCCCAGAAGATGTTGGCCTATTTAAAGATTTTTTGAGGCAGTTTTGAGGGAAATGACAACTCTTGAACCATCTATTTTATAATATATTACCATATTAACTAGCGCAACATTTGGTATGAGATGCAGATCTGCAGCTCAAAGCAAAGGTCAAGGTCACATCTGTGAAATTGTATTTGTGTTTTCCACTCTTATTCCCCTTGATTGCTATCTCTGAAACTCCTGCTTACTCTTATACACATTGACCGATTAACTTCATACTCTGTGAAAAGAATCACTGACCCAAGATTCACCTGTTGTGTACACAGATTGATAGATCCCTATGTGACCTGTGAACTAATTTGGTTAAAACTATTAATTGTCATTTCTGGTGCAAGTAAGATGCTATAACCATCACAATTGCTTTAAAAAAATAACCGGCCCACAACTGATATGGGTTGGACACAGATTGTCCTCTAATGAGCCTGATGTAAGCTTTGACCCTATCTTTGTAAAATAGATCTCAAATGCAATTTCCTTAGCAAATAGGTACTATGCTCAAATGAACCACTGGCCCAAGAGTGTACAGAGTGTACACAGATTGACCTATAATGACCCCTACATTACCATTGACACCTTTTAGTTAAAATTGGTAAATTGCCACCAAATTTGCTCAAAAGAACCACTTGCTAAGGACTTGGGGTGTACACAGATTAACCTTTAATGACCCATGTGACCTTTACCATATTTTGAGAAAAACTTTCAAATGCAACTTCCTTGGTACATATGTACAATGGATTCAAGTACTGATATTGACATAGTTGTTACATAAAAGTGTTGATAAGATAGACGGCAATAGCAGCTAGGCTATTACCACTTCTAAAATACACAACTTTTTGCGTTGCCAGAAGATAGCAGGAAGGCACAGTGTACAATTTTCCACTGTACAGTGTGAGGTTTCCAATGTATCGCAAAATTAATAATTTAAAACTTCTAGAATACATGATATTGCAATTTTTTCCACAAAACAACCCTTCTTTGACCTCTAGATATTAAGTCCAATGTCAAAATAAGGTCGAAACTTCAATGACTTGACTTACATGTATATAGTCATACTTGAAATAATTACTCTTCAGGAAACCCGGATTCCTCAAAACAAATGCAAATAGGGATAGGTGCACAGTCAAAGCATTTTCCACCCTCATTTATTTAATTACCCAAAACATGGGAATATTATCTAATATAGTCAATACAGCTAGAGATGGTTCAAATTTTGGCACATATTTTTCTAATGAATTAAAATTGCTGCTGATATACAATGGAAAGGCACCCACGTTCCAAGTAAAAATACATACAAATTCCTATAATTTCCCTATAATTTTCTTGTTTATCCCTATATTTTCCCTATATTCTTGTTTTTTCCCCTATATTTAGCCCTATATTTTTGCAAGGGTTCAAATGTAGCCCTGTTATACTTGATCAACCATTACAAAATACATGGTAAAGGAAGTGTTAAAACATGTTAATGTTGTATTCAAACATATCTGTAAGAAAATTTATAGCAAATTACAGCATTTAACAAAATTTGGTACATAAATACTGCTCTTTCTGTGTCTTTTCTTTGAAACACATGTAACACTTCAAAGCCAACACTGCAAGATAGTGAAGAATAAGAATTGAGAGTTGCAATTAGCATTTTAATTTCAGACACCAATTACAGTCTTACTCTTGTCTTTCTTGTCCAGTATTGTGGCCTTGCACATATGGCTCTGTTTTTTTAACATATACCAAAAGTGTCAACCAAGGGGGTGAAAATTAAAGTGCATTGTAGTGACTTTTCATATACTAGCTGTTTTTCAACTTAGACAAACCATATTTTATGAAAATAAATGAGTTGAGGCTTAATCTTACTTTAGTTATGTGTTACAGCTATGAAATGTAGAGCAAAACCTCAATTTTCTGTTAAACACCATTTGATGATAAGACAACTTTCAAGCTCATATTGCTTTGTATATTGATGGTCCATGTAACATAGGGTGAAATAGCAAACACCAAGGCTGATTTATGCCAAATTTTATATTCCTGTGGTTACTAGAATTTTTTAGAGCCAAACAAATGCAAAAATCATATTTACTGGTTTTGACATCAAAAAGTTTGTCTAAAAATTTTAAAGAGGCTTCATCCTTGTAATATTTCATGTGTGCATACAAACAACTGAGATAATTACTTGCACCAAACAATTTCGAAAAACTTCTCCAAATGAAATATTTCATTTGATCATTTCATTTCATTGATCATTTCCTGTGTTGCGGATGTTACATCATGTCAACAATGGCTTTTGTTGTACTCTCTTTCAAGGCATTTACATTGTTAAATTTATAACTGCCAATGTTTTTAGCAATGACTTTATGCAAACTAATATTTTAAATACCAAAAGGCATATTACAATTCCTATGTGTGAATATATTTGATGATAAAGGTTCTAATTTCAATTTCCATGTGTATTTAACACATACTGCATTCTCCTTCCAGAAGAGTAAAATTTAAGTTAAAACTTTTTAAAAGTAAAATGATTAATCTAATTAGCTACCATGCAACAAACTATAGCAAATAACACACTAAAAACCTAACTTTCACATCTCAAATTACATAAAATATTCTATAATACAGTTGTTGCGGACGTTACATTGACTGATTGTGACTCTTCTGAGACTGTTCAAAACATTTGCAGATATTCCTTTTGTATCTAATACTTATTAGTTTGAACATTTCAAATCTGGACATGAAATTAAATATTGGTACTTATGCAGGACTCAAATCAAAGTTAAATACAATGTTTAGGGTATTTAACCATACATGTGCTCAATTTGATGTTAAATTGGGATAGTCAATCCCCTTGTTGTGGAGTCGATTAGCTTGGAGCAAGTGGTTATGTAACTAAAATTGGTGAATCAGTATGCATCTCTAATATATTTCTAATTTATGTTGGATACACACAATTACATTAATATCATTCCAGAACACTTTTAGCAATTTTTTTTTTAAATCTAAAAAAATCGGGGGTTTTCACTGTTTTTTTCACAAAATTGGTATGCTGCCATAGTTTAACCCTCAAAAGGACATCGCCGGATAAGGAATGAAGGACGCCCTCTATAGTTTTCATGAGAACGGACGAACTTGAAACGTTTTGCATAAGAAAGCGACATGCTCAAAGTTTACCTTTTGCTGGTTTTCAAAAAATCCCACTTTACATAAATTCCCCAAAGTCGGTTTTATGTGAAGTTGAAACCTCCCCCCCCCCCCTTTTTTTTTTTTTTTTTTTTCCCCCCCCCCCCCCCAAGAACCACTATGCCGCATTTCAAGGACATGCGCTATATTATTTAGCCACATATATGTGAGTGGCGTTATGGTTCTTGGGGTGGAAAGACCTTATTTTTGCATTTTTGTTTTCTGGGGGGCCGGAACACTAAATGGAATTGCCAAAAACAACAACGAACTTTTTACATACAAAACCATACCACATCACTATGTGGTAAAACATGCTAATCTACCAAGGGCTCTGTTCAGTAGCCTTGGATGAGCGCATGTTAACAACAGCTGAGCATGCATGTCCTGGGTATCATAAATCATACTAAAATACAGGGGATGTATTTGCTCAATACAACGGTGAATGAAAGCTATTGAACTGCGCCATGGGAATTGTAATTTTATTAGCTCATAGTGCAGTTAACTTGCTCATGATATAAATAGCGCGGTCATGGGCCATTGTGTTGTATTCCAGAGTCTGCTTGATGTGAAGAAGGTTATATAATAATCCAAATCTTAGTAACATAATAGGTATTTGGGTATTGTTATAAAGGGCTGCCTCGTGTAGCCTCTTTGTAGCTTATGAAGGACAAAAGGGTCTATCTATAGGCGTCACTTACAAGCTCCATGACAAAGGGCAGCTATGCAACATCTTCCTGTTTCTTCATATAAGTAATAAATGGTAATTTAAATGGAGGCATGCTCTAAGCTTTGCTTTTTTCCAGAGAGCATGCCCCTGAAGTGTCTCAGACTTTTCTCATTTTTTCTTGATACAAGTGTATTTTGGGGATAAAAAACACCTTGCGTACATGATAAAGTAGCGGTCAAACACCAACTCAAAATTGATGGTGAAATATAACCATTATGATTATAGAGAGCCTCCTTCTCTCCTTATCCGGCGATGTTCTTTAACATTTGAGGTTTGTGGATCAATTACAAGTTATTTTTCATCCACCTTTCCTAGCAATTAGCAAAATAGCAACTACAGCATGGGAATATTAGTGTTGACAAGATGTAACATCCGCAACATATTCTATACATATGTTAATTTTAGTTTTGTGTATTTAATGTCTTTTTTATTTTGTCTTGTTTTCTCTTTTTCTTAGCTTTTTTTATTTGTCAAATAAAACCAATATATTACCCAGGGGGCAGGCAAGGTCAACCTGCCATGCGATGCTATAAAAACTTTATGCATGTGAAATAGTCTAGATGGATCAAATAAACACCCCAAGGTGGACACGTAAATAAATATGCTGCACGGGACCTACAAGAGGGGGGGTCACCGGTGGGGGGGTCAATTTGAGTAAATTTTGATCAAAGTATATCATGTTTGGGTTCAAATGAAAGGAATTTTAAACATTGAATGTGATGTTCATTTTTCCATTTTGTCATCATATGGAAAGTTATACTTAATTAAATGCTTTGTGTTTAATCTTCAAACCATATCACGTCCACTGAGACTGTGAGTAGTGGGTGGGCTCTGCAGATATCTTCTTCTAGCCTGGCAGCTATTTTATGTATCGGCAGATAGCACTCCTATTGAGTCTTCATCCAAAGCTCCTCCAACCTCACGTGAGATTATATTAATCTCAGAACCCCATTTCCTCAAGTTAAGTCTTGTAGTAGTAGATACACAATACTATTACATCAGTGTCATTGGCATAAGTATCTGCTCGCTTTATGCCTTCCACTCGGGTAACATAAAAATGGAGCAAAAGCCTAGTATCCGCTTCTTGAAGTGTGGAATGGAGCTCTTCAACTGGTATTTCACTTCTACAGGTCAACCTCGGTGGTCATGAGGATACTTTTGGACACATGGAAGTTTCTCTGATTTTATTTTTTAACTTTAAATTGAAAATAAATTACAATAATTTCGTTGTGAATATTATTTTTTGTCAATATTCAAGCCTATTCTGAGATTTCAGCTCTTTTTCATGCTTTCAAAGAGTCAAAAGTTTAGCTTTTTCTTTCATTTTCAGCCTGTTTTTGACCTTTTTACCTAGTTTTTTACGCTATGTTTCAGCTTTTTTTTTCAAAACCCCACTCACAGGTCTGTTGCCCCTACATCTAACAC
>JAMKCH010018219.1:0-24641 GCA_023653785.1 Ophioderma brevispina
ATATGTATGAAAGAGGTAGAGAATTAAATTTGGAAAACAATTGGGTATGGAACCACCTAAACAGGTCAATTTCAAGGTCACCTAGAGGTCACAAAAGGTCAAATGAGGTCCAAAACATTAAAAGATGCAGACTAGGTCTAAAATAGCCACAATATGCATGAAAGAGACAATTAAACTTGAAAATAATGTTTTACTGTATATAAAGGGTGTTTAATGAATATAAAGGGTGTTTTATAAATAAAATGGGGTTTAAGCTTAGGCCTAATGTCCGCAAATGATACAATTTGGAAATTAATATGCCAATCAAAGACAGTTACTAAGAGGAAGGTGGTGGTCCTCAGAGAATTACCTTATAATGGCACATCTGGTGTGAGATACAGATGTAGGTCAAGGGTCATATCAGTGGTAATGTAATTTCATGTTTTCTACTCGTATTCACCTTGAATGCCATGTGAATTCTCTTATAATTGCTCACTAGTTCCATCCTGCTGATGCCTATATTGACTGAATAACTCAGTCAAAAGAATCACTGACCCAAGACTCTTTCTAGGGTGTACAGCGTTTGAACTCTAATGACCTCTACGTGACCTTTGACCCTGTTATGCACATATCTCTGCCAAATATTTTTAAATTGATGTCAAAATTAAATCTTCATGTATTCTTTTTGGGACATGGCTTATTATATTCGACGAAACGAAACGAAACAGGCTCAGTGCACCCATTGGATTACACGCTTTATTCCGTCAGAGTGTAAAATATACGATCACCAGGCGCGGATCCAGGGAGGGGCGGAGGGGGCTCGGGCCCCCGGTAATTCTGCAAAATCTTTGCAAAATCTTGCAAAATCAGCCCATTTTGGACAAGTTACAGCCTTTCAATAATAAGCCTGGGACGCCCTGTGTTTTTTCTATCATTATTTGAGAACATGTTTGTTTTCCATGATACTTGGCGATGAGTGTATGCAAGTACCAGGCTCTCATATTAAGCAGACAACACGATGGATCGACATAAATCGGAACTAGCATATTTAAATACAGCAAAATGTAGCTGAAGATCAGATAGTCGCAATAACATAAACATGCAGAAGAAATAACCCAAGCTATAGTCTTACAAAGCTGTTCTTCCGAATTTGAATTTCCCTAACATGTGTAGAAATGAATTCCAATGTTATGAACTTAGTTTTGATTTGGGATTGTTCATTAAAAACCACAAAAGGTGCATTTTTTTAAAATAGTATAAAATATATACTAGGGCCTATATGCTCCTCTTGTTTATTAAAATTCGACCAGGAACCACAAGGTTACATAACTCTAACACATTATAAACATATAAACATTTTCATGGATCTATTTCTGACATAAATTTCGACTTAATCAAAACGGTCTTCTTCATTCAAAGGGACACAAGGAGATTTTCTGAGGATACAGATATCTGCAAATTTGCACTTTGTTGTAGAATACCAACCGAGGACATTTTGAAGGTTTATTGAACAAAGAAAAGAAAACCAAAAAACTAAGTTTTGAACTTGCCCGCTGTCCTGATTGGCCTCATAAACAAGTATACTTGGTTATCTGTCATGCACGACAGAAAATACCAAAGCATATTATTACATGAAGATGGCTTTTCGGCTTATTCCATTCAGGTTTGATTAATGGTAACATTGTTTAAAAAATGGGGGGCATATTTTGCTGGAAATGTCCTCTTAACTCTTTAAGCTTAATACATTAAAGGTGCATTTTGCGATTCCACTCTCTAAATGTAACGAGTAAACATTTCACTTCCAAAAGAGTGAGAAACTCCTGCAAACCGCTCATAAAATAGTGTTTGTACTTTAAAAAGAGAATTTCCACTCAAGAGTGAAAATGCACTCCAAAAATAGTGATTTCCACTCATTTTCGTGTTGTCCTCAAATGTGTTGTCCTTCGTTTAACTTACCTCAACCGAATCGAAATCCACTCTTTTTAGAGTTTATTAGCTCTTGAGGTGGAATTTCCCTCTTTTTAAGTACAAACACTTGTTTTGGAGTGGTTTACAAGAGTTTCATCTTTAGGAGTGAAATTTTCACTCGTGTTACATTTAGAGAGCCGCACTTCCTTTCAATCACACAGTATAAAGCTTTTCATAAAAATTTGAGTTGACCCCCGAGCTTGTTGGTTTTTGTGTTTTGAGCAAAGCTTGTTTCCCTCCCCGATCCCATAGGCTAATTGGCTGTATTTCTTTCCTTTCATGTACAGAAAATATCAAATTGCAATTTCTTACAGATACGACCTAATTTCACGTAAGATTTGGTACACTGGATTACTAGGGCCAACGGTTTCAGATCATATAAATATCTCACTTTTTTTGTCGAGTAAATGGAGGGGGTCAGGTTTTGGATCACGAAATGCCCCTTTAATTTATCATCACCATGAACATATAATTGAAGAGACACAGGGACATAACTCACTGAGTACCTTTCTGTCAATGCTACAAGTCAAATAATCACATTGTAATAATCACCAAAAAAAGTCACATTAATATTAAAATTTTTTATAATTACACTGGTGTTACATTTTAAAAGGGGAAAATCATAGTGGCGTATCCAATAGTAATATTGGGGCATAATACATAGATGTGGATCAGAAGTGGGTAACGTTCAAATAGGCCCAAGGTAGACACACACAGTGGTCAACATTTTAGTAATCTTGAACTTTTATGAGCAGAAGCACCAATTTATTACAATTGTGTTGGGTCGTGTGCAACCCATAAATAAGCAAATTTATCCCAATTGTACAATTTATGTTATTGCACAATAACTATAAAAACATGTTAAAGTCACAACCTTGATTGAAATTGCGGTATAGTTCAAAACACAAGGGTCATCATAAGTGTGGAGGAAACTGATCATTTGCTTATAACTGTTATATATCCTATACAATTCTTTGCTTCAATGAATTGTAGTCTTAAAACACTGTCATCGTAGTAGGAATTCCTTTGCATCTGCCAACACAAGAATTTTGGGTCCTTACCCCGGATGAAAGTCTTAGAAAGGACAGAAAAGAATTAGTGTTTCCATTCACCTTAGTAAATGTTGTACATGAATCAAGCAAACTGACCCCATACACACTCTTAATGTAAGTAGAACATTTTATAATTATTGGCCCACTAAATGTGAAAATTGGGGAGTTTTTGTACAGGAGTATATTTAATTTAATTATCCATGTCCAGTATTAATCATAGACAACAATATATCAACTTAGGCTACCAAATTAGGGTATAAAAAATGCATAAAATTACGTATTTCTTCCAAAATGAAAAGGTAAATGACTAAGATGACGCCAAATACCTTGTTGACCTTGAAGAGGATTGACGGTGACGTTGTTCCCATAGCTAAAATAATCAGTATTTAAATTTTAAACATTTATGCCAAGTTTCATGCTTTTATAAAGAAAATGCACCAATTCTTACAATATTGTCACTATCGCTTAACTAACTTCCTTTGTTAAAACCGAAACCTTGTCATTTCAGTTGTTTTGCTGAACTGAAACAACTGAATTTTCGTAATAATAATGAGTCAAATTTGGTAAATTCTTAACATTGCTCAGTTTTGAAAAAAAATCCTAAAAACTGCAGTTTACTTCACCATTCCCAAGTCCGTATTTCCGTCCACGGTCGACTTGGGAATTAATTTCTAAAGATCGATAGTCCACCTTGGAACATGGAAAACTTAATTCTCAGGATTTAACTCCAACTATATGAATTGGTCCTAAGGACTTGCATTCCACATGGAAATGGACACTCTCCCTAAGGATCGATTAGTCCACCTTGTCAGCGTGCATTAATTCCTAAGGAATAAAGTCCGCCACCTTCGGAGTTGGACATAATTCCAAGGACTTTTATGCCAGGTCGGGTTGGATATTAATGTCCTTAGGGACCGATAGTCCACACGGGAATTGTAATATTCCTCTTGAAGGGGGTGACAAGACATTTATATAATCATAGCCATGAGGACTACAGTCATCGCGACGCACATCTACCGGACTTTTAATCCCAAGACTTGGTGTTACTCGGATATGGCTACAGGGGACTATATCTCCTGCCCACAAGGGAAACTACAACTTGTTCACAAGTCTTGGAACACTTGTTAATATTGGCCGCTATGCAAGAGGTATTAGGTTTGAAACGATTGTAACTATAATTTTCTTTTCCCCCTTCCCCGTCCCCTCCCAAGTCAATGTTGAAAAAATATGCAGCGAGATTGACCAACTTCAGACCAAGTGTGTCGTGTAAGGCGAAGAGCATTGAGATGGAGGGGGACGGGAACCAAATCCTGCACAAGTGTTCCAACAATTATGAACAAGATTGTGATTATGAAGGAAGTGATGAACCGTGCTATTATGATAGCGTAGTGGTTGAACTTTACATGTCTACAGGCAAAACGCATACGCAGAGAGAATGGCATTCCAGCCCAGGCCTCTGAGCTCAGGCTAAACCGGAGTCTAAGCTACCCGCACGGGGTTCCCATGCTCTCTTCGTATAGCCTAGCTCTGGTTTATCTTGGACGTCTAGGGGTTACCCACCTCACACCTCATTGTGTAATTCAAGCAAACACATACTTAAAGGCAATATTAGCACATTTTTTGAAGAGCGCCCCCATTTTCAAAATGTGATATTTTTGAACAGCATGTTGGTAATTGTCTAGAAAACACCCACCTGCGAGGGCGGGATGCTGTCAAAATGCGTATTTATCATAAAATGAGCGCGAGTTTGTAATTAGAATTGGGATACTAGATTGAAATTAACGGCAGAGCTGGAAATGCTAAGTTTATGTCCGTCCATGATGAAATAGTGCCACCTCAAGAAAATGACCTCTAACTTGACTTGCCTGAACCAATAAAACAACTAATAGATGAGCGTAGATACGTACATGGCGCTATTTCCCGGCTATTTCATATTGGAAGGCCGTTTTTAGCAGCCGTTGAATTATTATCGGGGATCCCGATATTAATTATTCTAGTTACAAAATTCCTTCGTTTGCGACACATAGATATTGTAGAGCTTAACCATTCACAGGTATAGTTTACTAGCCAGTTACCAATGCAACCGTGTAAAATTCTCATTTTTTTTTTGTGGAAAAATTGGGGCGCTTTTCAAAAAAATGTGCTAATATTGCTTTAACACAAATAATAACTTGGGCATCTCATGTTTGTTTCTACAATAAATGTTGGTTTGTTCTTTTCAGGTTTAAGAAGCTTGGACTGGCAAGTATCGCTACCACGTGTCTCATCAGCTTTGTTATAACAGGAACACTTATGGTCTACTATGGTGTCGACCCATCATCACAAAGCCTTGCAATTATAGGAGGGTAAGTGAATATAATACCAACAAATACCAAAATTGTTACTTGATTATAATGTGAACTGTTAATAAAATGTCGAATGCTTTACCCTATTGATGTGTTTATTTTAGAAAATTCCCAGGAAAAAGGTCCCAGGAAATGCAAATAGAATTGACGTGGGAGTTGTGTAAAGTCTACAAGGATGGTGGGGCCAGGTGACGTTATGACTCTATTCCATGGAACACTGGCTGAAAATCAATAGTTTCACTAATCATGTGACTGGTAGTGTCTTTTTTCTGGCACTGTTTATTAGAATGGAATGTCCCATAAATATTTGGAGTAGTTTTATCATCTCATTTCCTGGGACCTTTAAAATACAAATATTACCTGATATTTACATTGCTTGTGTACGCTAACACGTCACACTATGCATACGTGGCATAGGAAGAAATGCACTCCGCTCAATTTTAATCGATCGTTTATTTATAGTCTAACCGCCTATTTTTGGGGCGGTTTTTTTTTGGGGGGGTATGTTATCTTTATGTGTAAACTAAATATGCATTCTTCCAAAGGCCTAGAGTATCATTTGCGAGCAAACTAAAGGAATTTCATACTTTGTGAAAATGTGCACCCTTGTCTAGAATTGTTTTGATGACAAATACCCTCCAAATGGGTTTTGCCAGTTTTACTTAGGCTGTTTGGACAATTTAAAGGACTATTCAAAATCAGCATCATTAAACTAACACAAATTTTGCAAACGAATGATTAATTGTGATGGTTCAAGTACCATTTTTTCTGCCTTTTGCAAGACCTTTTTGTTGATAAAGGTTGTACGCACTTTAGAACAGCTTAAAATTGTAATGGTTATCCCTATCTACATTTAGTACATAAACTTTCTTCCACAGACCTACTGGAAGAGAGGATTTAGGAGGTTCGAAATACAACGATGCAATATACGAAAAACCTTATTGTAGGATACCAGTCTATCTGGTCGGCATGGTTATGGGTCTAATTATACAACGACAATCGAATCGCAGAATAAGACTATCGAAGGTATCTGAAAGTAAAACACTAATCTATAGACATTTTATTTTGATCTTATTGTCATGTGATGTAATGAAATGTATTAAATGCAGGTATTTATAAAGCGCTCTTACTCAGTGATATCACAGCGCTGTACAATAAAACAACAAAGAAAGTAACAATGAACTTAAGAGAGGGGTGGTAAAAGTAAAGTGGTGGTATTAACACCCCCCTGGTCGGACGAGGGTTATAAGTTCAATGAGATTTGATGGGCCACTATCTGACAGGCATTTGAAAAAATGTAAGGGTCTTAAATTCAATTCTTTCACGCACCGGAAGCCAATGGAGTTGGCGGAGTAGGGGAGATGCATGGTCATGTTTTTTGGCCATGAAGATCGCCTTATAGCAGCCTTGTTTTGAAACCTTGAATTGTGTTTTATAGTCCCTATTGGCGCACCTGTAATACGGGAATTAGCCCATAATCGAAAGGCTAGGTTGACAAGTGCCGCTGATCACACGTTGATGTAAATTATGACTCGAGAAATGTTCCAGATTATACAAGTGTGGGCTTTTGCAAAATGGTCACTGCCAAATGGGACATTAGGGTTGTCATATTCCAACGACGTAAATTCCTACATCGAAGATGGGTTAATAGTTGTTGCTGATGGTAATGGAGCTCCCACATGTTTTCACAACTTGGTCCTGGCAGTCAGCAAAACAAAAAACCCTCACGTTTTGTCATCATTTAGGCACAAGCAGATTATTGACCCTTCCAATTCTATGATACTCAGCGATGCATCACTACAATGTAGCAAGAGCCCTGGTCCGTTTCAACGTTACCTGGGACCAACACAATGTCTATAACTGTTATCGTCAGCATAGAAAGAAATGGACAGACCAGGAGATCAGATGATATCATTACTCTCTAAATTTTAAACGAGTGAAAATTTTCACTTCCAAAAGAGTGGATTCCTTCCACTCGTTTGAGAGTTAAAACGAAGTACACAGTTTTGAGGAGTTTAACTGAAGGACAAAACACTGAAAAATCGTGGAAATACCAAACACCCCCCTCTTTTTAAGTATAGACCACTCATTTTGGAGTGTTTACAAGACGATTTCACTATTATTTGGGAGTGACCTTTTCACTCGTT
This sequence comes from Ophioderma brevispina, assembly GCA_023653785.1. Classification (NCBI taxonomy): domain Eukaryota; kingdom Metazoa; phylum Echinodermata; class Ophiuroidea; order Amphilepidida; family Ophiodermatidae; genus Ophioderma; species Ophioderma brevispina. The sequence continues at coordinate 7,492 of JAMKCH010018219.1, forward strand.
TACATTTAGAGAGTGATGGGTGGTCTAGAATGAGAACCCCCCAGTTCTTTGGCCCAACACAAGATCTATAATACAAATCCGTGATATCTGAAAATGGAAGAAATTGTAGAGTAGTAATGGGTAGTGGAGTAGTTAATAGGCAGGGCAGTGTAGTAGCTAATGATCGTGGGTTGGTATGGTAGTGATTTATGATAGTATAGTAACATAGGGGTATTATAAACTTAGTGGTACAGTATTGGTAGTGGTAGTATGACTTATAGCGGTATATAACGATCGCTGGTATGAAAACGGTAGAAGTGTGATGATACTTACAGCAGAAATACCTGTACAAGAATTAAGATATGACTGTTTACTTCAATTTATTGTTGGTAATCTGTTACAGTTACACTTAGTACCCTATGGGTTGGCCTTTTTGCCACTCTGCGCCTGTTTTTGTGGTTTGTGCGTCGTCTCAACGGCTTATCTCCCAGCGATAATCACAGAAGAAGTCTTACACTCACTGCAAGTGCCTTCTATGACGCACTTTACAACTTTGCATGTGGTTGTATGGTAATCGTGGGTTATACTGCTTGTGTATTTTCGGTTATGGGGGTAAAGTGTATCAGGGTTTATCAATCGCAAAACTAATTATGTTTATCAATTTGTACTAATCCAAAACTTCCATATCTCGAGTGCTAACACCAAGATTTTCGACGATCATTGTGGCTTTTTTTTTTATAAAACCTAGTCTTTCATTGATAAACCTAGATTTTGCGAATCGATAAACCATGAATATCAATTTGATAACTCCCGGTTTTATCAGAAACTCTGAAATCCGACGATTCACAGGGTTTTTTATAAACCTGGTGTTTCGATGTGTAATCTTAGATATTCAAGTTTTATAGACCAGATTGATCAATTGGATAATCTTTTGGGTTATCGCAAACACTGATCATTGACCGATATCACTGTTTTGAATAAACCGTTCGTTCGATTTTGAATAAACCTAGATTTTCAATTGAGAAAGTAATTATCAAATTCGATTAACTGGGTTAATCAAATCGAATAATCTATGTTTTATCAAATTCTTAACTGGTTACAATTCGATATCTTTAGTTTTATAAATCAAATTCGAACTTCGATTACTTAGTTAACCAATTCGATAATTAGGTTTACTTCCGATTATCTTGGGTTATCAAATTCGATTGTCTTATTACACATTGAAATCTAAGGTTTATCTAAATCCACGACTCACAGTGTTATAGACACCATTTGATTGTCTGGTTTATCAATTTGGATAACCTATTTTTTTTATTTGATCATCCTGGTTATACAAATTTGATAAACCTCGTTTTTCGATTTGTTATCCTAGTTTTAGAATTTGAGTAGACCTTAAGTTTTTCAATTTGATTATCCTGGTTTATCGATTTGCTCAACACCTAGTTTTTCGATTTGAGTATCCTGGTTTATCGAATTTGATCACCTACCTAGTTTTTCCATTTTGATGGTCCTGGTTTATCGAATTTGATAACCATAGTTATTTTTCTCGATTGATTATCCTGGTACTAATTATTTAATATCCCCTTATTTTACAAGGGTTCCACACTTTTTCCCCCCAAGGTTGGGCCAAAAAAATTCCGATTCAGCACCCTTAAAACATAGAAACACACATCCTTCAAACTTGCTATCCCCAACTTCCGAGAATAGAGTCTCACTTATATCCTACTGCAGAGTACTCTACATTGAATAGCTTCATATGTAGTTCTATGACGCATAACCCCCGCAACCGCGCGCAAGTGGCTGTAAAGCCAGTCCATGGTAAGGGATCTAAGCCGCTGACTTTTTTCAGTTTGAAGACTTATGTGACCCATCTTTTTCACATTCCTTCGGGATCAATTGATGATATTATTATTAAAGACAATAACCAGAGTGCTTGAATCTTAAGGTAATTTTAATTATGGGAATAACAGCCACTTTTTTGGAAAATAAAATCACAAAACAGAAAAATAAATAAAGATAAAACTAAAATAATAACAAAAAAAAAAATCATAAATAAAGATGATTTGATAGCACTGTCAACGGCATTGATTGGTTTATATATTTTGCTTCGGGACCCATTCACGGTAAACATGCACGTACGTATCCCCTACACTGGAAAAAAATAACGCATAACCGGTTATCGTCATCGTACGACGGTTTTGAATCAGTAGGGAACAGGGTAAATTTTGATACTGTTTTAGACATAATAAAACGGTGTCTTTTGGAAAAATAAATGCACGTTGGCAGGGTCTGTTACATAGCAATTGATTGTAACCTATCGGATTTATATATATCCGGGTCGCCCCCTGAAGAGGCAAACTGATCCCTGATCTTGACACGTGACCTGTACCAGACACGTGACACCAACCTAGTCATCTCGTTACCGTTTACTAACATACAATCGCGGGCCAAGCATCAGCAATTTCTGTATCTCCGTGGTCACAGCGAATCGATCAAGATGTGAGACTAAACTGTGCGGTTCTGTAGTAAGACTAGTTTATCCTCAATTGTTTTAGGCGTATTAAAGACTATTTTTCAACGCGTTTCAAAGTCATAGTTGGGTACTTTTCAATGAGTACTTACCATCATTTGGGGTAATCTAACTTTACAGTGTTTTTCAACATGTCAACAACATTCAATCAAAGCAAAATAATGCTCTTAGTGATATCCCTGAAAGTATAGTAAGTAGCAGTGTCATTTCACGCATGAATTTGAAATCATTACACATCATGATACGCTTATACTGCCTCGGGGACACCATCACCATGTGACTGTTCCATCTCAACGCAAACACTGGCATGGCACCGCAGGCTTCTAACTCGATCCATTTCCTGATCCAATATCGCACGTTACTGATTTTGTAATTGGGGTTCTTCCTAAGAGTCCTGGGTATCTCCATGGTAGGTGATTTGTTACTCATTTGGAATCAAAATGTGTGATTTGGAGGGCCAACTTTCCTTGCATGCAATACCATCTGGGTTCCGAATTTTGCACCCTCACTACTGTGTTTACCACATCCAGATTCAGTGATGAATTTCAGCTGTGTCTTTTAATTTGGTTTTGTATTGAAGGTACACTGTTTAAAATGCTATATTTTGAGGGAATTATTTAGCTTCCTTATTTTTCAAATCTGTCATATGAGTCCAAAACTCAGAAATCTTAGGGGCCATAGGCAAAATTAGACGAGTTCCACCCCAACCTCAAAATATCAGTAGTTTCTTTGTTATGTGGCTGGTACGTTGAAAACTTACCTCTTTTCTGTTGAAAGTAGTAGTTCCCCGCAGTCACGATCTTGAAGATCATGATTTTATTGAGGTTGGCAAAATTTTGCACCATGTGGATTCCCTCGCGACGGCCTTACAACAGCTATGCTTGTTTGCCATTGAAACACACCTTGCATTCTTTTCTCTCTTTGACGAGTCTTTTTTAATAACACATGATCTGATGGACAAATTCAAAATTGGGCTTGTAAACCATACTTTTTTAGAAATAAGTTTTTTTCGACCTGTCTACGTATAGGAGATAGGCAGTGATCTCAGTTCCTTATTAGAAAAAAATATGGAACTGAAAAACTGAGTCTAGTAGCAAAAGCTATATGCCCGACTGTCGTGCACGAAAATCTAAATTGGCTATACTACATGACAATACCACATGCTTATCATTGTAATTCATAACCCATATGGTCGTAACACCCCTGCCTCAATTTAAATTTATGCTACAGCATGCACATAAATAGGCCTACGCAGTGTAATAATCAGTAAATTTTGTACGTTGTGCTAAATGACTCACAGTTATGCCCCAGGCACCCTCCGTTGCCACTGTATTTGCATCGGCACTGCTTATTCAAAAGTTCACATCAATCTGCTTCTGGTTAACATTACCTTTGCCTAACTCAAACTCCAGAAACTTCCCCGTGCAAAGTAATATCTATCAAACAACATACCCTTGGAACATACGCTCCATAGCTACAGAGCTATGCGCTCTTTAGCCATTCGCACCGATACACTCTAATATCAAACGCCCTATTATTAATACACCAAACCAGTTGCACCCTTGATATATTCAATTGAGGGTTGCACAGGTGCCTATTTGAAATGTTGGTCCGCCATGTGGACAACTGACACTCTGCTTAACCTCCTCTGCCTGAATTGTTTCAGAGTTATAACCGTCGCTCCGACGTTGACGGTGCACCCGGTAAGTGATTGCTGAGTTGCTTGTCGAGTAGAGACTGCCCCGCTTCATTGTTTAATCACGCATGAGACTACCTATATAATCCGCCCCTTTTATGCAGATATTAAGACGCGCACGCTGATTCCCACCCTGAACAATTCTGGCAACAACTTTAGTATTTTTTTCTGCAAGAAAACATGGCTACATGTGCTCTAAACGTACCTCCATGTATTACCAAGTCCTGCCTTAAGGGCCCTGCTCAATATTGCTCTCGGCGTTCCTTATCATATCGCGTACCGAGTCCCCATTTTGGTAGCTGAATAGTGGGAATTTAACACCGGTTTGAGCATTTTTGTTGCTAGGCGTCACTGGTGACCGCCCGTGATTCAGCACTTTTTAACGGATCAAGTCTGTTGTTAATGAGGCACTTTATTCCGTAAAGTCTCCTGTATTTGAGCACCATAACATACGAATTATTGCCAATGAGGCCATATCTTACTAATAAGGCTGGTAACATATTTGACGAGAACTCGTATCTAAAGGGCGAAATAGTAAACAAACGAAAAAGGTGATAAACCTACTATGTAATATTTTTAAACGATTTGATATTCCAATAGTAACAAACTAAAAAGCGTGAAAAATATAGGGTGTGTACTATTTTAAAGCAAATATTTAAACATGTTTTTGAAGAGCGCCCCACACTTTCAAAATTTTATATTTTGGCACAGCTACGTTGGTATCGTCTAGGTAACTATAGCTGCGAACGAGAATGCTAAAAAATTCGTATTTAATCCTAAATAAGCTATTTGTAATTAGAATTTAGGATCCCAGATTGGACTTAACTGAGAGCTGGAAATGCTACGTTATGTCCGTCCATGATTGAAAATGGTGTACCACCTCGAGGAAAATAAACATCTAAATGATTTGCAGTGAACAATAAACAACTAATGGATGATCGTAGCACGTACATGGCATTGTGATATTCCCGGTATTTCATATTGGAAAGTTGTTCCAGCAGCCGTGATTAGTATCGGGGATTCCCGGATAAAATTTTCTAATACAAAATCTCCTTCGTGTGAGGACACAGACATTTTCGAGCTTAACCATCACAGGTATGGCTACTAGGCAGTTCATTGTAACCGTTTTAAAAATCTCATTTTTTTAAAAAATTGGGGGCGCTCTTTAAAAAATGGCTGATTTGCTTAACAATCTTGATCAGGTCAATGATCCATTTTCCTATTTGGCGCGAGGTTGGATTCTGTGTCGTCTTACGTATACGAGATCTCAGTGATTGCCCAGTCAGTATACACAATTCTACCACAGCATTATAAAAATCCATGGCATGGTCGATCACTAGATGGTGTAGTATATGATTGTTACTAAATACGCTACCGAAGTGAGTAAATTTGGTAACGCATTCCCCTAAAGGACACAACAATGAGCGAGCGATGTTAAGACTTTATGGTCCCAATTCCAAAACTAACTGCTTTGAAAAACTACGGATAATTACATTCCATCCAAATTAGTTACCAGAAAGAACAAGCTGCCCTGGATTAATAAAAAAGTCCAGAGAATTTTTTTACAGCTGAAGCAGCGGGCCTTCAACCGAGCCATAAAAGCCAAAGCTGCGTCTGACTGGGTTTCCTTTAGAGAATAAGAAAGAGAAGAACTCAACACATGGAGACGAGAAATGCTCATAGATGCTATATCAGAAATTTATGTGGGGAAGTCTAAGAAAAATTTCTGGTCCTTTGTCAAAAAGTTAAAGAAGGATTCATCTGGGCAGACCTGCCTGAAAGATCAGGGTTTGTTATCTCTGAAATATTAAAAAAGGCTGAAATCTTAAACAAAACAATTCAATTCTGTTGCACCAAGGAGGACAGGGAGTCAATCCCAGACCCTCAACCAAGGCAAATTTCTCCAATTTCTGATGTTACCATCTCCACTGAAGGAATTGAGAAATTATTAAAAAAATACGAACCCAAACAAAGCCACAGGGCCTGATAACATTCCACCTCGGGTCTTGAAAGAGTTTGCCATTGAATTAGCGCCTATTCTGTCAATCATTTATCAAGCTTCTCTCAACACAGGCCACTTGCCAGATGACTGAAAAATGGCTAATATTTCACCCATATATAAAAAGGCTGATCGCACAAAAGCATGCAATTATCGCCCTGTTTCTTTAGTTTCGGTTCCATGTAAAATCTTAGAACATGTAGTCCATTCACATATAATGAAACATTTTGACAACCATAACATATTAACATGGCTTCAGAGCAGCCCATTCTTGCGAAACTCAACTAATCCAAACCATCCATGACTTTACCACCTCCCTCAATAAACGTAACCAGTCTGATGTTATTATCATGGATTTTTCCAAAGCGTTCGACTGTGTTCCTCATAATCGTTTATTGCTCAAATTAGATCAATATGGTGTAGGTGGTAAGGTCAAGGAATGGTTGTCTGGATTCCTTAAAGGAGAACCTGTATCAAGAATAACTTACACAATATACGCTATAAAAACCATTATTGAACACATATGGAGTGGTTTCATGGGAAAACGTAATTATACTAACCATAAAATGAATTAAAAGCATTTTGTCTGACCATGCGCTATTTGAAATTCGCGCTACTGTATATGGGATATGCATTTGTGTTATGCGATACGGACGGCACAGTAGCGTCATACATCTTCACACATGATGCTTTCATAATGTGTATTTCCTATGGCATGTATGACCTAAACGTGCCGGTCGTATCGCATAACATGTTATACACTAGCGCGATTTTTAAATAGCACATGGTCAGACGAGATGGTTTTAATTCATTATTAGGGTTATATAATTCCGTTTTTCTATGAAACCACTCGATATGTGGTCAATAATTATTTTATAGTGTATATTGTTTAATATTATTCGTTGTACGGGTTCTCATTTAAGGACGCAAACAGCGTGTTGTTGTTGGAGGGGAACATTCAAACTGGACCAGCGTGGACTCGGGCGTCCCCCAGTGCAGGGGACGGTACTGGGTCCCTTACTATTTTTAGCGTATATAAATGACCTGCCAGATGACCTGCACTGTACAGTGCGTCTGTTCGCAGACGACTGTGTCATTATAATAACATCAATAGTACCCGTGATGCAGAGTTACTCCAAAAAGACCTTGAGACTCTTTCCGCTTGGGAGAAACGCTGGCAAATGAAGTTCAACCCCGACAAATGCTATGTTCTCCGTATACCATCTTCTAAATCTCCAATCATATCCACCTACACTCTGGGCAACTCTGTACTCCAGGAAACACGAACTCGCACAAATCTCGGTGTCGACATCCAACAAGATTTGAAATGGAATACCCACATCAATAGAATCTCATCTTCTGCCAGCAAAACTTTAAGATTTGTGCGCAGAAACCTCCATTCTTGCACCAAAGAAACCAAAGCTCAAGCTTACAAAACGCTTGTGCGCCCATGTGTTGAATACTGCTCCGCAGTATGGGATCCTTACACAAACGAACACACACTGAAAATCGAAAAATCCAAAGGCGTGCTGCAAGAATGGTTTTCAATAATTATGATTGGAGATGTAGTGTGTCAGAACTCATACATAAACTTGAGTTGGAGTCCTTAGCTACCAGGAGGAAAGCAAACAGATTTAACATCCTGCACAAAGCCATAGGGGGGCACCTAAGCATACCGGTGCAAAATTACCTTCAGCCTGCTCAAAGACGAACTCGCCGTTCCAAAGCAAACAACTTCATTGAACATTACTCACGCCTTGATTGCCATAAGCTTCCTAATACCTCAAACAATTAGAGATTGGAATATTTACCAGACACCTATCTTCTATAAAAGAACCGGACCACTTTAATCAGCTGGTCAATTACTTCAGAGCCAGCAAGTCAAGACTAAGTTAGTCATCAGATTGCGCAAACCCTTCCTGCACGGTTTGTCCACCCCCCCCCCACCAGGGAGTTGTTGCCAGATCAAGTAGAAGGAGAAGTTTGGGGGGAGCAGTGGCGTAGCCCGAGGGGGAAGATGCCCCCCCCTGTGGGGAATCTTTGCCCCCCCTATTGCCCCCTGAAAAAATTAGTGATTTTTTACATAGGCCATATACATAATAACACATTTTATATATCCTTGCCCCCCCCCTCAAAATATGTGTGCCCCCACTTTGCCCCCCTGAAAAAATCGGCTACGCCACTGGGTTAGGGGACTATTTCGTGAATATCATGTAGTCGCGAGCAAAAAACTGATATAAGGTACATTGGGCAACGTCTTTTGTAGACCAGTCATAAATTTATACGGGGGTTGTTAACTTATTGTTACCTAATATCATTCAGTTTAACTCGTGCTTGTTTAATATTTATTAACAATTGGCGGTTGCCACCCAAGAATAATTTATGGAACATTCTAAAAAAATGTTCTGCAGAGTATGGTTCTAAAACTCTGTTTATGTAAAACTAATTGTCATCATTAAGAGCTGAAAACCGCATGGACATGCGATATACCTACCTTTTTAGCGCAAAAAATGGATTTTCGCCTATTTTCTTTGGAAAATGACAATTTTACCGAGTCGCGAACTCTATGACGTCATTGTGACGTTATACTACGTAATATGTTGGTACTTATTTTGGATCAATGGGAAAAACAGGTCCATAGCTATCCACTGGTATCAAAATCATAAGCATCGGGTGTCTTTTAACGAATTTTCGAGGGAGATAATAATAATATTTATTTGAACTGCTTGCAATACAACGTGAAATAAGCAATTCAGGATGAGTATATGGTAACACCCCCTCTTGGTAAACCGTGTTACAAAAAAGGCTTTGGTACGACTAAGGTCAAAGTGGGTGGAGCGTGGATGGATGGGTGGCTAGGTTGGTGCGTGGGTTGGTGATTGGATGGATGGCGGGTGGGTGGATGTTGGTTGATAGGTGGGGCGGAAATCCATTGTAGCTCATTAAACTTGACGGTTTGATATCCCATGGTGAGTATGGGTACTGTATAGCGAATCAGTAACCAACACAAATTAATTTCACCTAATACAGGTATTATTGCATTCACTAACCTAGTTGTGGGGTCGCACAGCGTGAATATTGTTATTTATATTTATTTTTCACTTTATTTATTTATGCAGAGCTATTACTACGTTGCTGCCTAGCAATTGAGTATCCGTTTGCCAACATGGAAAAAATATTTTTACCCAGTACGATGAAGAGCAACCAAAGACACTCACAAAAACTTGATGAGACAGAAAAGAATACTAAAAAGGACACGAATAATACAAACGTGTAAAGATCCTCAAACATTCTTGTATGTTCAAAGTGATTTTATTGTATGGTCCAGATTTCAATTTGTACTTCAACAAAATTATGTTGGCATTTCGTGGTAAAAGTTGGCAAACAACTTTTTCGAGTAATTGAGGGTGCTGCATTCAAATCTTAATATAATGGGGTATGGTTTATGTAGAAGTCATAATTTGAAAATGCTCTGATTATGTTAAAATGTATGTCGATAGTTAGGTTATGTCTCAAGGACTTAAAAATGTATAGTTTGCCCCATCTACAAATTATAGTTTAGTAGCTACATCACAAAATATGTTCAAGTTCATACTTGTAATAAAATGTTAGAATACGCCTAGGCTTTTCAAATTGGTGTCAAGTTGTTCGTATTATCATATCTGAACAAGAAATGTGTGTGTTGCAACATACATATACAAACAACATTTGATATATCAATTATGGTAAAGCGCATTACAAATAAAAAAAATCTATTAGGCCTAATACATAAAATATTATAGATTTAAGGCTGCTGAACCTTGAGAAAAGGCATAATCTATTAAGAAGAATGCACAAGAAGTGTTGATTCGTGCTTCCAAATCCCCGAGCGTAGCGAGGGGATTTGAATAGCACGAATCAAATAGCTTCGAGTGCTTACTCCGACTTAAAATTGCATTTAAATAACAATTATATACAGCAATTACGCGCATATGATTTGTATACCTGTGGATTTGGTTGCATGTTTTATAACGTGCTTATACACAATTGTTACACACCTATTGTGACCACAATTCTTATTTGTATACCTGTAAATTCGTACATATATTGATCGATTAATCAATACTGTAAAATCAAGCAAGCGTTAAACCACATGATCTGTTATTATATAACTGTAAATTCGTGATACGACTTCAAATACGAAATTCTTACACACCTGTTATTTGTATACCTCTAGATTCGTACTTCAGTTAGGTTATTAGTACAGTGCGTGCGTGCGTGCGTGCAGTGGCGTAGCCAGTATTTGGAGGGGAGGTTTTTTAATGTTACAAATTAAAAAAAATCCACATTTGACCACATTTCTTTTTGGCGTCGCATCGATAATCTGAAGACCGGGGGATAGCAACCATCAAATTATACCATTAACATTTTGGTTAACAAAGCTCTGCCATCTGTACTTCATGCATACACGCTTCAAAAGAACAGCTTTTCACCAAAATGTACCGGCGAAAATATTTCGGGGGGGGGACGTGCCTCCCTACCCCTTCTGGCTACGCCTATTTGTGCGTTAGTGGGGGTACATATTTCATCGGTAACTATGTTAAGAAAGGCCATTTTCCTAAGACTTAGAAGTTTTAAAGGCATTTTAAAATAAATTATCTCCTTTATTATTAGGATTATATCACGCTTACACTAACAGTACAGATATTTATGTGAAACCTGTTTGTTATTTAGAAATCGGCCTCTGGTTTACGTAAAGAGTCAGTGATCTCAGCAGTGGTAAGACAATAAATAAGTACAATCTGCATTAGAGATACGACGCAGCATATACGACACTAAATGTATGTGAAAATTATAAGTGAGAATAACGGCAGCGAACGATTAATATTAATCAGGGATACAACGTAAATATGCATGCAAGTGAAACGCAAAATTCTCAATAATCAGACAATAAATTATTAGTTTTGGAATTTGGTGTATTTGTAGTACATAACAATTTAATTATACATGCCGAATATTTCGAAAAAAAAGTTAAGACATTATTTCTAAAGAAGGCGCTGTTGCATGGCGTCTACAGCTGTCGTTAAGTAAGGAATTATCACGGAATGCACGCAGTGAAGAACTAGGACATTTAGTTGACCCCTCAACATCGATATGACAATACTTCTCTTCGGGATTAATAGTTTATTTAGTGCGATATTATTAAAGAAAAATCAAATCAATTTTTGCTTCCCATCTTTCGGAGAACAGTGAGTTCCCTGTACCAATGTACATGACCGAAACTCAATTCATTGTTTTAATTTGTAAACTGCCATGCTTATCTGAGAGTATCTACTTCAATTCGAATCATTATAACTCTTTAACTATTACGTATTTAATAACCAAAATTTCAGAGATTGTTTTCAAAATAATTATATATCATAATATAGATCATTTTCAAAAAGAATATTGCTGAAAAAATATTAAGACGGCATGAAAAAATATTCCATGAAATTTACATTTAAATGTTCAAATATCCCCATCCAAAAATAGATATCGTCGTATCGATCAATTATTTGTGTGAAAATAACATTTCCCAATATCTTGCCAAACGGGAATATCACATTGCACTGTGTCCCACAAATATGGGTTTCAGGTCAGTGTGCAAATAATTATGATAGTAGACAAGTTTAGATGCCATACGCTATACATTCCAAGCACAAGCGCAGCCCTACCGATTTGCATCTAAATCTGTCTAGTCAGCAAAAGTTAGATTGTGACCACCGAATAGCACAATGCCTATTTGTGGCACGCTTAGCGATATAACTCCTGCAATTCCTGGTTACGAAGACAGTTAGAATTAAAATTCATTTCCTTGTTATTCTTAAATCATCCATCTCGACTTAAAGGCTGGTATTCTGAAAGGGAGACTAACTTTAGTCCTGGGTTTAAACCAGGGTTAGTCCTACAAGAGTGTACCTTTTTTCCTTCCAACATGCTATAAAAATGTGATGTAACGGTGAGAAAATTTCTCATGGATGGGCCGTTTTGGCCCATCCAAGAGGAATTTTCTTACCCGTTACATTTAACTTTCACAGTATTTTGTAATGAAAAAGGTCCACTCTTGTAGGACTAACCCTGGTTTAAACCCAGGACTAAAGTTAGTCTCCCTTTTAGAATACCAGCCTAAATGTTCAAGCTTCCCAGCCGCATAAAATATCGTATTGCCGTTTGGTATGATGAACGTAAAACTATAACGAAGCTGATTTCCGAAGATTGGCATCACAAATTTACATGGAACCTCACAACTATGGACCTAAATATACGTCACTACAAACGTCACAATATCTCCGGTATCCAAAGGTTGATTTTAAAACAAAATACTCATAGATAGCTTATGGTGTTGTAAATTTCGATCAATGAAATATATACAAGAACTTTCCTTGCCTAAAAGTAATGTATTTTGCAAAAGACGTAGTGACTACTGAGCGGTGTTTGCGCGGGAATTCTACTTTCGTCTAATGCATTATGCATTTTCAGCCATAAGCATAAAGAGCTGACCTTGTAATGTGGTATAGGGAACTGACTGAGAAAATCAGCATTCGAATGGGGAGGTCTCCTCAAATTAAATGGCTTCTAATCAAGGCCGCCTCAATCATCAGCCATTCCCTTTTTATCATGGGTTTAATTGCGTAAAGCACGTCAGTTGATGTTGCCCTAATGGAGTACTAACATTAAAACCAATTAAACTAATACCAAAATGATGCAGACTGGCTCATTATTAGCACTGGCCGTTCACTTGATAAGTCGTTAGCGGTGTTTTAAAGGAGGAGCCCTCGATACCAGACTGCATCACATCCTGTGTTTCATCGGAAAGACTATGATCGCCACCTTACTTTCAAATGTTCATTTGAATCCGACATACATTCTAATATGATAGGTAATTACGTATTAGAATAGCCCATGGTAGATTACTATCGAAAGTAATTTCCGGTAACAAGTCATACCTACGTTTGTAGCATAATAATGCGAAAGAAGTCAATCAATATATTTTTGTCCCCAAAACCGAAATGTGCATTTGTTTAAAACAATTTCGTCTTTGATCAATTATATTCAATGAATAAAATGAACTTTATTTTCATACAATTTCGTCAAAATCAATTTAATTTCATCTGAATGTACAAAGCAATTTCGTCTTTGGTCTTATAATTTCACGTTTAGCTCAGTACATTTTGTCTCGTGTACTGTATGTATGCCCTCTAATTTTCTAAGATTAAAATCTATTAGATTTATATTTCAATGTATTTTGATTTAACTCTAACCTAAACTTGGATTTGTCCCTGATAGCAATCCAATTAGATCAGTTAATTTTTAATCTACGAAATTTAGAGAATAGGCCATGACTAAAAGCTAGGCCTGTAACATTAGTGAAATTTATCATAATTTATTTACCAAACACAAAGAATCCAGAACAAGATTAAAAATTAAAAATGAAATAAAGAAATAACAATTATGATATTAAAAGTAAAATAAAAAAGAGGTGAAAGAAAGAAAAATGAGGCGAAAGAAAGAAAAACAGATAGCTATATAGATTATGATACATTTTGCTGATGTTGTATGCCCAATTCTTAGCCATGGCTTATGCATACACTACACCAGACGAAATATACTGAGCTAAATGCGAAATTAAATTTACAACATATTTCCAATAATGAATTCAGAGTAGAGTAAACCGTTCACGTCTGCATATTTCCCGTAATGACATTTACTAATTGATAGTTTACCTATACTTATTATCTTATTGTAAGAATTTTTAAATTAAAATGTATTGTTATATGGCCTCCATTTTTCTGATTAAACTTTTAAAAATATTATTTTCTCAATTTTAAAAAGATTTCTCACGGGAAAAGCACTTTGTTTACTATAAAACAGAGAGAAGGGGATTCCCTAGAGTTGTTTATGCAAAGTGCACCTGTTTAGATTGCACAATAGGGAAGGGGAATCCCCAAGGATGCTAAACTAGAAACTTGTTTATGTTTTGAGATCAAAAACATGTAAGATTCAGGGAATTCACCATGAGTATTATATGAATGGTGGTGATGTAATGGGTGAGGAATTACGATTGGTCAGCTAGTGTAAGGTTATGGTAATGCATGAGAATGATGTGTAATGATTAGTGTTAGAAAGGGGAATCTATCTGTGAGTAGTTAAATACTATCCTGGAAGGACTCTCTGCCAGATCCACTCCTAACAAGTAGCTAGAAGATAGCTAGTGTTACTCTGCATTAAGGAGACATGTAAAGTACATAGTGCCAGGATATATATTTCCATGTGAGCAGAGTTGCTGAATTTATTTACTGTCGTCTTTGAAGCAGAAGTTGCTGGAATCAAAAAAAAAAAAAATTTTTTGGTAAAGGATTCCAAAATTGTGGACAGATAGAAATCGTTGGTTGGGGTTATTTTCTTGGCTGATATACTGTGGTTATGGGCGTCGAGGGACTTATTTAACCTTGACGTCTTGAACTGGTGGACAAAAGTTATCTTAGGATGAGAAGATTCCCATGGCATATATACCTGAAGAGTTAAATTATCTGAACTTTGCATACTGTCTTTCCATTTGGAGTCTTCGCCTGTTGAGGAATATCATTCGGTGACTGCAAACGCCTTCAAACATTAGGATACTAGAAACTCTTTATAAGTATAATCTTAAATTGTGTAATATATGTGATTTTGTTTTGGACATACCAAATTCTTGAAAAACCAAATCAAGGACAGATCATTAAAACTGTTGATTATATATTAATTTAGCTCATTATTTGGGCACAAGGCTCATGTATTTGTGTTTGAAAGGTATTTCTGACCTTCGACGTCTACGAGACGTATAACAAAATTGGGGGATCCGTCCTTGGGAATTGAATGAAGATAAATTGAGCCGTATTGATTCAGAATTTACACATTAAAAGTGTGAATAAAATGGGAAATACATTGTGCACATTTTTAGCATACAAAATTTTGTGTGTATTACATGTAATACCATGTAATTTGGTTCAAGTTAGTACTTGTGTTGAGAGTTACATCAGCAATGGAGGTTGGATTCAAAAGTGTTCATAGGGCAAATACTTGGAGATGTTTGATGAGCTGAGGAAAGACCTGAGTTTAATGAAACTAGCCAAGATTTAGGACTTGAGGCAAAACATGCTATGAGAAAGCAAGTCATCAAAAAAAGTTTCGATGAAAAGTGTAGTCAGGAAGATGTTGGGATATTCTTATTTGGATACTAGTCAGAATAAGTCAGGAAACAGGGCCACAAGTGATTGCAGTAAAATTAAAAGAGGTTGAAAAGGCCATGGAAAAGGAAAATTGCAAATGAATTGAAAAGAGAAATTGTAGATGCAAATGCAAAAAGAATTCAACAAAAAGAAATGGAAATGCAACACAAGAAAAGGAATTGCAATGCAAAAGAAATAAACAACAAAGAGATTGGAATTGCAAATTGGCAGAAAGGAAAAGGAATTGGAAAGGAGAAATTACAGGAATTGAGAGAAACAAAAGGAGCTTGAAGCTCAGTTGGAGTTAGAAAAATTGAAACAAACAGGCTAGCTCGTCAGGACTCTTCCAAGCCCTCGGGTTTTGATGCGGCGAAAAATTTGCCTGGTTCCAAAATGTCAGGAACAAGAAGTAGACAATACTTCTTACACTATGAGAAAATTCAATAGCGGAAATGGCCCAAGGAGTCTTGGGACCTTGTTGCTTACAGTCAGTGTTCATTGGTAAGCCGAGAAGAAATATATTCGGCCATGTCATTAGACGCATGTAGTGTTATGATGAGGTTAAGCGAAGACAGTGCTCAAAGCATATGAATTGGTGCAAGAGGCATTATGACAAAAATTCAGGTCTTGTCAGAAAAGGATGACCAGACCCATGTTGGATTTGCCCGTGTAATAGAACAAATGTTGATCGCTGGCTTCTCTCACGAAGTCGGGCAAAAAATTTGGTCTCAACTTAGGAGTGATTTAGTTGAAGAGTCAAAACAGTTTCTACATTCCAGATATACAAACCACTCTGGATGAAAACAAAATTGACGTTTGGCGTGAAGCAGCAGTTGAAGGCCGACGAGTATGCATGACACACAAATTAAGTCATACTAGTAGGCCTGCAAGAATTTACTTAGGTACACCAAATACAACAATAAGTCGGTGGTTTCTAACAAGAGTCTCATGGTAGCAATCAAGAGGGGAAATCCCAGTCAGGTTCCCGTGAAAAGGGGAGTAAAGAAGTAATGGTGCTATCAGAAACATGGGATGGGACCCAAATCACAGTTTAAATGCAATCACTGTAAGAAGCCAAGAAGACATACAAGGTCACGGTGTGGGGGACACTGGCTATCCACCCACAAAGGAGGGAGCCAAAGTGATCTCAAAACCAATAGGTTGTGCAGTTATTTGAGGTCAAAAGTCATCTTCTGTTCAGATGACAAGAAATCCCACACAAAAGGAATGACACAGAGACAAAGTTTAATGGGATGCTTTAGCCTTTGTTTTGGAGGATTTGTGTCAACTTAATAATAATATAACGGATTTGTAAAGCGCCGAATTGCCCAAGGATACAAGGCGATAGAAAAGAGAAACAGAAGCAAACAGCTGGAGCGAACCCAAACAGCAACTATATTTTGGAAAAGAGATGAGTTTTGAGAGTCTTTGTGAATGAAGCTTTAGTAGAAAGCAGTCTTATGGAGTAAGGTTAGCAACATTCCACAGCCTGCTCCCATACAATGAAAAAAAAGCTCTATCACCAGCCTGCTTAGGAGATTTCTGAACCACAAACAGTGTGCATTGAGGAGCGGAGGGAATAGGTGGATTTCCGAGATTGAACAGAGAAGGAGGGTACCAGGTGATGAATTCTCAGAGATTTGTTGTAGATATGCACCAGTGTACGAAATGATATGCGTTGGGAAGGAAACCGGTAACCAATGTAATTCATGAAGTCGG